>VYZV01027395.1:104956-134270 GCA_013401275.1 Pandion haliaetus | reverse complement strand
GTTTATTGTGTAAAGAGTTAATGTTAACAGATCTTGTGTGCACAATCAAGGCTACAAACACCAGTGCATGGACAAAGGGGCTAGAATCACATATGAGGCAGCAAAATAGCTGATATGATCTCAAGTTAATTCCTTTTTGTCTGTCAGTAGTATCAGTATTTGCCTTTTCAAACTTTTCATGCTTGAATTGCCTCATTTTTTTGTTCTACTGTGGTACCTCATTTTCTTCATCATTAGTCCTCTTAACTAGACAAAAACTGTGGGTTTTTGCAGGCTGCTCAGTTTTGGGGAAAAATTGGTAATGGAGTCAACTCTCAAGATTGCAGTACTTTACTTACAAAGCCCAAATGAAAGACTGCTCCCCCAAGATTTCAGCATGCAACACTTCACCAAAAATCTGTCTTTTTTATTTGCTTGTTTATCCATAGGAAAGCAGTTAAATGCTTTCTTCTTGATTTCTTCCTTTTTTCTTGCAATTTGTTTGATGCTATTCTTGCATTTCTTTGTCTCCTGTTGTATTTAAAACAATAACCAGAAGATCTCTACCTCACTTTAACGTCTAACATTCCTTTTATTTCAGATGATAACAGGTTCCTCTGTTTCGCTTGAGGCTCATATTTTTCATTAAATTTTACTTAAACAACACTATCTTCACTGGCATTGTGATTTGATCCAGCCTGCATCTCTAGGCTGTACAGTTATGGTGTCTCTCTTTGCAAAGGTGAATTTGGTGTATATGGGTATACTTCACATGATATGAAAATTGTTAAATCTCTTAAATTCCTTCATTGACATGCCTTGTCAACAAAGGCTGCATGTTTCATGCCTGATTAGGAATCATTGCCTTCTGTACTTTATTCTGGTGTCAGGGCCAGGATACAGGAAAGGTTACTGTGAGTAGCCACTGGCAGGATCCCTGAGACTGCGATTGTTCGGATAGGGAAAATGCTTGGCTTTGCTTGCTCTTTTATTTCAGTGCTGTAGACCCCGTGGTGTCATCAAAATATAGCACGCTTGCAAGCAGAACAACTGAAATAATTGAGTGAAGCTGAGAACAGGAAATATATTTGATCTAAAAGTCAGTTGCCTCAGATGAGTTGATGCTGGAGCCTTTTAATACAAATATCTGGGGAGGCAGTGGAAGGAGAGTTACAGGAGAGGGGGAAGTCATCAAGTGAAGCCTGTAGGAGTTGCACCTGCTCTTGCCATTAATCAGTCTTTGAAGACCGCAGGAGAGGAGCTCCAGCCTCATGGCGCTGGCTTGGAATTTGGCAATGTAAGCAGATGTTATCCTGTACCTAACAAAGAGAGGATTATGAATCTGACAAGGCTGGGCATATGGGATAAAGTAATCTTATGAAAGACTGTTATCTGCTCTCCTAACAAGGGAAGCACTAGTTGCAGTTTTTTAATCTTTTTTTTTCCTGTTTTTTAATCATTTTAAGCAGCTGTTGAATTTTTGAAATGAGACTCAATGTACACTGCAGCCTCTTTAATAGCTCTAAACAATGTAAAGTCAAAACTCAAGGTAAATGAATCATCTTCAAGTAGCACTTGAACTGTTAGTGTGTTGTAGAACATCACTTCTGCTTTTGCCCGTGGATTGGCATTTTCTTCCCCTTTGCACAGACCTGGTTTTGATGCTAGGAGAGGTCATGTAAAAATAACATGCAGAATAGTTCTCAGTACTCTCTCAAGTGTTACCACTGCCAGGATTAACCAATATATGGGAACGTGGCGCTCTTAGAAAACAAGTCTGATCTCATACCTGGAGATCTGATTCTTTCTGTGCAGAAAAGGATAGAATCTTACGAACACTAATAGAGAAGTTTTCAAGGAGCAAACTGGTACTTCAGGGCAATGAAACTTGTGAGATTTCAGGCTATTAACAGCCGCCTATTTTTTATCTTGTGAGGAAAAGGGATAAACTTCAGATTATAAAATTCAATATAGGAACAACAAAGCATACTGAATTACTTGTCTTAGATTTAGTTGCTTTTAAGGTTTATCCCTTTCTTCTTAGATCCCTTTGCATAAAACCCAGCTCTATTACTAGCCTGGTTGACTTCTGCTAATATTACTTTCATGGTAATTCTATTTCCTATGTAAAGGCCCTCAGAATTGTTAGTAGCCTTTTATATAGTAGACGAGGGAGGAATACAAGTTGTTCCATATCGGCTTTTTTGGTTATGATTAACAGATCTGTGCACTAAACCCCATGTCTTTTGAGTTTTTGTTTAATAGTACAATGGTTAATCTTGCAATAACTCGTATTTGTTGAGATTCCACCAAAGCTTTTTGGCCATGGTAAACCAGTGGACCAAACTGAACGCATAAAGCTTGCTTTAGCAGTAGCTCTCATCCTATGAGATGAATCTGGCTCTCAAAAAACCCTCCAGTGCAAATCAAAACAGAGGGGGTACGTTGCCAGGAGCCTGAGGGCATTAAAACAAGCTTTAATGGCTCTGAGCAGCGTCATGCCCCTACCCCCCATCCATTGCCCACCAGCCCCAGTGAAGCTCAGGCCCTGGTTGGAGCTACACTGTGGGCTACTGTCTCCAGCCTTGTTTGAAGAGTACAGGGTATTCCTTCCTGGGCCTTTCACTTGACATGGCATTTCCTGCAGGAGCTTCTCTTCCCACCAGCCTGTGTCCTCTCTCGCTTTGAGCAGGCTGATGATCTTTCTATATTGTCTGATTCCTCGTCTCAAAGGCATCGTGTGGAAGCCAGCTGCTGGTAACTGGTGAGGCTATAGCTTGTGGTTTTCCACAGTTGTGAAGCGAGATTGGCAGTGTCAGCACAGATCTTATATTTGTTATGACAGCTGCTTCTACTAAGGACATTTTTTGAGGTTAGCTTTGGTCTTATGTCGGTGCCATTAACAGAAGAGACAAAACTTTTTGTTTAAGAGATTGGCTTAGTTATAGGTAGATAAACCCTTTAAATACTACCTTGTTTTGTGACAGACCTGCTTATTCAGTGATCAGTTTTATCCCTATGTAACAGGAGGGCGCTCTCTAAGTATGTGGTGACAAGTAGATTTATAAAGGTCCAACACGTGTAGGAATTGTACAGCTGTTAAGAGCAGTCTGTGGTAATTTGGGGAGCGAACTAACCCCTCTAATGTGCGTAGTTTCTGTTTCTTTTACTACACTAATAAAAATTCATACTGGTACGGATAACTGTGTGATCTATAGCTTTCCATCTCTAGCTGTTTTTTGGGAGAGGAAAAAAATACAGAAGTGAGAACAGGACAGGAAAAATCGAGAGAAAATATGGCAGATAAGTTCTAATACGAGTTGTAAATTTGGAAGGGTTGGCATTGCTGTAGAAAGTTCAGGAATTAAATTCTTATTTTCATTGAACACAGAAAGAAGAAAGCCATCACGCCTCTTAACTCCTGCCATCCAAACGAGCATTATCCCGCCTCATGCTCCAGATTGTGCCTTAGGGCACGCTGTGCCCTAAACAATACACATAGTTAGATAACTGTTGTGGTTTCAGCCCAGCCGGTAACAAAGCACCACGCAGCCGCTCACTCACTCCCCACCCCCTCCCCTGGCCACGGCGGGATGAGGAGAAAATCCAAAGGCAGGCTCGTGGGTCGAGACAAGGACTGGAGGGATCACTCCCCACTGATGGTCACGGGCAAAAGACAGGCTCAACTTGGGGAAGAAACTAAATCCATTTCATTGACTACCAGTCAAATCAAAACAAGGCTATTAGGAAGGAAAACCCAACCTCAGAACCCCTTCCCCCCCCCCCTCCCTCCTTCCCGGCTCAGCTCCACTCCCGGTTCTCTCTCCCTCCTCCCGCCGGCGGCACAGGGGGACAGGGGCTGGAGGTTGGGGTCAGCTCCCCACACCTTGGCTCGGCTGCTCCTTCCTCCTCAGGGGGAGGACTCCTCCCTCGTCCCCTGCTCCACCGTGGGGTCCGTCCCACGGGAGACAGTCCTTCACCAACTTCTCCAATGTGGGTCCTTCCCGCGGGCTGCAGTTCTCCAGTCACACACTGCTCCAGCGCGGGCTTTCCCATGGAGTCACGGCCATCTTGGGGGGCCTCCGCTGCCCCGCTCCCCTCCCTGGGCTGCAGGGGGACAGCCTGCCGTCTCCCCACGGGCTGCAGGGCCATCAGCCTCCTCAGGCGCCCCTCCTCCCCTTCCTTCTTCACTGACCTCGGGATCTGCAGAGGGGTTCCTCTCACGTTCCAACCCCCCCACTCCCTGCCGGTTCCCCTTCTTCAATCTGTTCTCCCAGAGGCGCTCCCACCACCGCTGATGGGCTCGGCCTGGGCCAGAGGCGGGTCTGACTTTTTGGAGCCGGGGGAGCTTCCAGCAGCTTCTCACAGGAGCCACCCCTGCCACCCCCTCCCCTGCTACCAAAAAAAACCCCAACCACTCCACACAAACCCATAATAACAGAGGAGGAGAACTGATAGTCAAAATCTAAGGAAACTATGCTGAAGCCATGGAGGGTCTGGAAAAATGCCAAGGTCCATACTGCTACCCAGGTATTTCTATACCAATTCTTCTTTTGTAGAGGATGAGCTAAAAGACACCTAAAGAGCAGCTGATGTTTATCATTTTTATCAAGAACACAGAGTTTGAGATGCCTGAGCACACCAAACACTGCAAGTATAAGAATGGCTCCTGCTTTTGCTGATACAATTTTTGACTCACTGATTTGTATACATCATGTGGGAGTATGTGTTTGTAGAAATGATGAATAGTCCCCTGAGTCAGCAAAGCAACTTCACTTTAATCCTGATGTTGTAAGACTATAACAAACATAGCCTTCTACCATCCTCTAGACTTAGAATAGCCATATTTGCTACGTCCACTGTGTATGACTTGTAGTTCCTCAGTGGGTTATCAGTGCTTACAAAACCCTGATATTGATGCAGTTAAACCAGTTAAACTTCCTACTAAGATAGTTGGGTTTGGGGTGGGAAATAACTTTATTATAGCAGTACAGATCTTTGCAGACATCATTAATATAGCCAGATTGATCAAAGTAGTATAACCAGTTTACTGCTATGATAGTTGGGTATCCAAGTACTATTAAAATGACCTTATGGTTGATGTTGCTGTGGATAGCTCAGCAGTTAAATTTCAGACGCCATATTCCAGACCACTCAAATTATCAATCCTCTAGATAAAATAGGTTGCAATGGTGTAATGTGTGTAATGAGGTCTTCAAAAGCGTTTGAACTGATAGAGCAGAAGGAGAGGCTCAATAATATGATCTATCTGTTGTTGAGTTGGGAGTGGAAGCATGGTCCAAAGATTAAAGCAGCAGCTGGGAAAATTTACATCTTTTATCCTAGACTTTGGACACCACATCTACTTGGTATGACCCTGAGAAACTCATTTTTTTGTCGCATGTCTACTTGGATGTTCCTTAAGCTTGCCTCTGTTGTAGATTCTTCGAAAGAGGGACTATCCTGTTTGTGTGTAAAGTGCTCAGAGAAATGAATTCAAATCATAAGCTATAGATTTTTTCATAGAACTGGGCAAATTTTCCTTCTGAAGGATAAACTCAAACGCTTACATTTGAAACACACTGTTGGTTTTTGATTCTTCCACTTCCCCTATATAACTGTTTTTTCTCCTTGTTATTAAAATTCTTGGAAAGAATCATCATAAGAACACACAAAACTTCACAACATAGGCACAATACTAAACTGGAAAATGTCTCCCAGCTCAGCCTCTTAGGAATAATACTAGCAGTGAATAGGACTGTCTGGTCCCATTCTGCTAGCTGATGTGAAAGGAGAAGTTTCACGGGGAGTTTCATTTCCCTTTACTCCATGTGCACTCGGCTCCCTTCTAGTTATTGGGTAATCCTGGCACTTTTATTAATTGAGACGAAGCTGCTTGTATGTGAAATGGTTACAGGTTATATTTGCTGAAGGAGGAGTGGTCAGATTCATTATGCTAACTTTATGGCACACTGGATTTTTTGTATATTTAAGATAGCTTAAGGTCATCCACAGCAGTCCTATTTATTGATCTTAAAATTCCAATAAGATGGTAAGAAAAAGGTTAATTTTCATAAGGTATAATGCCTGACTAAACATCAAGGCCTTGAATCCCCCAAGTCTTTGTTTTATGTTAGATAAGCTTTCTGTATGTACCAAGTAAGGCTTGGCACTAGATTTAAGTGGAGACATCAATCCCTATTTTTATCCAAAAGGAGTACAGTGACATAGACCCTCGTTTCATGTCCTTCTTTTCTTTTTGGAAGCTCATGCAATGCTTTTTTCTGTATTTCTAGTAGATGTTTATCAAGTCTAATATCAGAATATAGTTAAATGTAATTCTTAATATGCTAATAGGGGCAAAACTCTCTCTTCTCATTAAATAATGTGATGACCTTGAATCAGTGTTGTTATTTATGCTCAGATACATTTGCCAATTTTATCCACAACTGCCTCTTCCCAACTACCCCTCAAGTGTGTAGGGCTTGGTACCTCTGCTGCAAAGAACAGTGCACCTGTTTTAGCCATGCATTGCAGTCATGAAGGAAACAAATCAAATGTTGTTTGATACCGACTGTTTCCAGATGTCCTTATTAGTCCAATATTATTTGATTTAGCAAACATAACTCTGCTACTTTATTTAATACCACTGAATCTGGTTTTTAAATCCCAGAGGGTGCCAGAAATACCCTGTTGTTATTCCCTCTGCACATTTTCCAATCATACCTAAAATTGCTTTTGCACATAAAATTGACAAGATTAGGTTACAATTAGCTGTCTTGCTGGATTTTGATTGCATCTGTGTGAGAGGAAAAAAATCTTTCTGCTTATGAATGAGTTGGCTAGTTGCACTTCTGTGCTTGGCATGCAACAGTTCTTAGCGGCTTAGAGAATTATTTTAATGATTCAAACAACTTTGATATGTTTAAACTTAATATAGCTATGCAGCACTCACAGAAATATTAGCACTAAAGGAAAGAAATTTCCGTAATCTTTTCTACCTTACTTCTCTGTACAATAAAGAAATCAGCAATAGATTTCATGGACCAGGTAGAGAGGAAATGTATTTTCCCTTTCCTTCCATCTCCCCCAATCAATCTCATTAAATGGTTTTTAATCATAATATTTTTTATTTGGTAAATATTTTTGATTTATTTTTCAACCTATGAGCTTTTTGAAAACAGTTTTATTTAACCCTGCCATTTTTAAAGTCCACTGTTCTGGGATTTTACTTCAATTCTCCTGAGAATTTAGAAGAGATCCACTCTAAGGGAGGATTATCTGCTATCTGCCTAATACAGATTTTGCTGCTTCTACTAAAGTATTTACTGCCGAGGGCTGTAAGAGCCATCTTACTGAAATAGATGGGCCTCAAGTCCAGTCCAAAAGAAGTGTCTATATTCTTATTTGTTGCTGTCTGTTACACAGTATTATCTTCTCCTCGAATTTACTAAACAGGAGAACAGTAAGTGACATACAGATCTGGTGTATGTCACTGCAACTTCATCCAGTTGTGGAATCAAACTAAAAACTACCTAGCTTTCTGTTGTACAAAATAAATTGTGGAAGGGTTCCCAAGTGAATTAGAGCCTACATGCAAAGAAGACATACCCTAAACATTTGTATGACTGCAAATCCTTTTGTGTGAAGGCTTGGGATAGGGACAGAAACACACAAGAGCCAATTGCTCTTAGCTTTAACGAATGTTCCTCAGCTCTGAGCTTTACATGTTCTGTTCAGCCCTCTGCATGCCCTGGCACTCTGCCTGCACTAGAGGAATGCAGTGTTAGGAATAGTGCTAAGGATGTTTTTCTCTATGCTTGGACCAACTCAAGGCAATAATGTCTGTTTCTGAAAAACTACTGCTATTTTACAAACTGTGTGTACTTGAAATGTTGGTGGCCTGTTGTCTTATGTTAAAAGGAATCATTGTATCATCCTTGTTGCCAAAATACAGAACACCATCAGTGTGTCAGGTATTAATATTCACTGTGCTGTAAAAAGGCTGTCTAGTAAGCTTTAGACTTAGACAAACAATTGCCTCTTTCCTTTCTCTATTCCTAAAAGTAACTCTTTTCAGAGATACCGTGAATGGGATGGGATGGTTGAAATTGGGCTAATAATGGAAATCCATGGCTTATATAAGATCTTGTCTTTTCCTGTTTATTGTGCCTTGATGCTTTGTGTTTCTGGGCTTCCCAGCTTTTTCTCTGGATTGCAAGATGTGTTTCTATTCATGTCTTAAACTTACTAGTCTTGAAAACTCAGTAACTGCTTCTGTGAACAATAAAATCTTCCTCCTCTTCCATCACATCCTAAATCCTCTAAATGCCTGAATCCTTCTTTAATGACTCTTAACACTAACCTTATTTAAGGTAAATATTTCAAAAGGTATAAATAATAGCTGAACTAGAAGTTAATAAAAGTTTTATCTTTGTTATCAGTGCTTTAAGAGTTAAACTACTGCTGAGACCTTTAGGGGAAAGAAAGTTACCATAGAATGTTATGGCTTTTGTTATTTAGGGTATTCTCTTGAGCTACTGCTTCCTCCAGCTGAAAAATTGTGATTTCCTTGTTACTCTGTTATTTTGCTGTATGGAGGGAGGTTTGATCATTCCTGGCGTACAAGGATACAGTCTTTTCTGAGGGGATATTCATATCAGAATGCAATGCTGCGACTCAATTTAAGGGGAAAAATTAAGGGGGAAAAAGGGATCTGTGGTGGTATGTGGCCACAGAAATACACCACTGTTTGTCATTAGGACCTATGTAAATACTACTACCTTTAATCTTCAACTGATACAGTTATGATTCTTAAGAGGAGCTTCTAGGTTTGTGGTTCAGCAAGGACCAATGCATGTCAGGAGATGAGAGATTTGGCACTGTTGAAAAAGTGTTTGGTGTTCAATAAATACCTGTTTTTATTCTGTGTCACCAGCGGAAAAGAGGTAGATGAATTTTGAATCTAGAAAGAAATGATCTCTGGTAGTACAACTCTTTATTGCATCAAGATTCTATGATTCTAAGAACATTTACTTTTTCTTACCAGCTTATTCAGGTTGGTTTGTTTGTTTGTTTTTTTCACCTCTCTGTGAGTGGATTAGGACAGCTTGGTCTGAGTAGGGAAGGTGTGAAGAAGAGAAATCAGAACAGTGCCAGCTGTTTCTTTCTCTGAAAAAAAAGCCCCACAATTAATAAGACTGTGGGAATGCAGCTGCTAAAGTGCTTTTGCTTCTCTAGTCTTTCTGACATCTGGAATTGTTGAATCCAAGAAAGATACACCAGTGCTTCAACAGATCTGTTCAATAGAGTGTGTAAATAGACAAGATTTAATTCAACTAATGGAGGAATAAAAAAANAAAAGTGAGGACAGTAGTTTCAGTAGACATTGCCAGCACTGCTTACTTCCCCCCCACCCCCACGCCTAGCAAATGCTATTGCTGTAAGAGGCAGAGCTGACAGATTGTCTTTCTGTGCTGTTGCAGTTTAGGAAAGTTCAAGAAGTCAGCTGTCAGATTCTGGGGCCCTTGCAGGCTAAGGAATTTCCATTTCAAAGTACAAGATATTGAAGTCTTGAAACAAAAGATCATCAAACACTAATAATTCCTGACTGTTGCTGGAGCTGTGAAGTGGGTAGGAAACAGTGCCTCTTTTTAAGGGGCAATGAGTGTGACAGTGAATCTTGCACTCAATTAATTCTGTGGGGCCATATGAGGATGATACGAGGGAACTCAGATGTGAACGAACAGATCATTTAAGGCCACTGAAAAAAACCCGCTATGTGAATGCCCACGAAATTGCTTTCAAAGTAACATGAGAAGTGCTATAAGAACTGCTGAATCTCATTTCTAAAGCACCTCAGAAAACAGACCGTCTTAGTAAGTCTTGTTATGGAAGAAAGTGTAGCGTACTTCAGACCTCAGCTCCAAGCATGTGAAATGTTAGCTGATAATTCTAAAGTATATTCAGTTTAGCACATAGGTATTGTTAAATGTATGCATATCACCATATAAGTGACACGCATGCATTTTATGATTAGAGTACAGAAAAGTGATATTAGGCAGAACGAAAAGCTGAATTTTCACCTTTGGATGATATTTCAAATTCCATCTGAATTACTGAACAAATTTTGCCCTCCCTAAACTACACATTGTTAAGTGTATTTTTCAGCAAAGAAACTATTTGTCACAAAAACTGCAAAACTTTCCATACAGTGACCTTTAAATCTTCTTGTGTTGCTGCTTTCCAAGACAAGCTTTTTCAGCCTGTAGATTTACTTTGCAGATTTGTTTGTAGATTTAGTAGATTTACTCTGTTCCCAGATGTATTATGTTGCATTTGGCTGTATTAAAATGCATTTTTTTTAGGCTGCAAGTGATTCAGATCTCTCTGTAATAGGAACCTGCCTTTGCTATTTACTGCTTTACAAAGATGTGTAGCAATAAGAAATTGTACCAGCAAAAAATTCATAACATGGTCTTACTGCTGACAAAAATCTGCAGTCATGTGGGGCCAAGCTCTTTGTTTGACCTAAGACTGGAAAGGGACCAGCTCTCTGGTTCCTTCTTATTAATACCTACATCTTGAATTCCATCAGTCAACCATTTTGTTGGTATGTGTTGTTTATATCATACAGTGCAAGTTCTTAATCAAAAGTTAAGTTAAAAGGCAAGGTATATGGCATCAACGTAGCTGCCTCTACCACTGACCCAAAATTGCTTAAATAAGCAGGTTAATAAAATAATAGATTTGCAGCAACACCTACATCCTATGAAAGCAATGCTAAGTGCCTTCTTTTCATTGCTGATAGTGTCCCAGATGTAATATTTAAATGCTTCTCTACCACTAACCAGAGAGGTAAATGATGTATAGTTCTCTAGGTAATATTTAATAATAATAATGATAATAATAATAGGAAATACCTTTACAATCCTTGAATCTTCTAGAATTTCTTCAGTCTGTTGACATTTTAGCGAAAAAAAACCCCAAAGAAGCCAAAAAATAAGCATTACTAGTTCAGAACCCTGTGTAACTATTCCTTTAAGTCATTGGTGTATGTTCTTTAGGATTGTTGATACAGAAAAAAGTTTGATTTTAGCAAGTGGTTCCCACTAATTTTCTTTTGACAGAAGGTAGGCTGTATGTTCTACATATGGCCATAAAAGATTCCTGCTTTATACTGCAAATTGATAGCCATGCCAAAAAACCCACAAAACCCCCAGATTTCTTTCATTCAAACTTGAGCTTGTTGAGAATGAATTCTTTTCTCATGCTGGCCTTGAGCTACTTGCTGTTAGTGGGTGTGGAAGGAGGTGGAAATGGTGTTTCCCCAAAGGGATGAGGCATGTTTAGCTGGCAGCAGGGTGGATTTCTGCAGGGGAAGGATGGGGCAGAGGTGGGGAGACAGATTTAGCAGAGCTCCTGCAGCAGGCAGTGTGACTTTTGAACAGAGAAGAGATAAACCTGTACTTTGCACTTGAAGGTGGAAATAAGGAGATTTCCCTGGACATGGGAAAGGACCTTGCAGCATTTGTTTTAACTTGAGAGGCTGCTGGAAGTTACCACACTGAAAGCAAGATTTAAGAAAAGAACTGGCACTGCAGGGATATTGTGGTTGCTTTGTCTGCAATTTCTTTTAATCTGTTTCTCCTATAAATCTGAGCTCTCTCTATTTTAAGTTATTACTGAGTTATTCAAAGTAATTTGTGGCCTTGCAAAACCTGCCCTGAGATACTATAAGCCAGTGGTGTATCTTGGTGCTTTCTTTAAGGAAAAAAAAAAAAGACAGCTTCATCTTCAGACTCGAAGTGATTTAGGATCCTATTGCATTGTGTGACGTGTTTATATGATAATATGTGAACACATATGTCTGCAAGATACACTTAGAATTAATGACACCTGGCACTGAATGATGACTTGGAAGAATTTATTGCACTTAATTCTATGGATTGAGTGTTTTGGAATGGTAAGAAGTACTAATCGATAGGAGTTTCTTTCAGCTTGTGGGAGGCAAATCAGATCCAAGGTTCTCAGGACAGAAATTACAAGAGCAGTTACTTAAGACATACGGTTTTAGCAAAGGCCACTGGACGGGTATCAGTAGGAATGCTCTTTCAGCTTGAATTGTCTGCGGTTCATGGGATATTCATACATAATTAGGCAGATATACAGTACAATAGTTTGTGTTATACATACACAGACACACACAGGGCGTGTTTTACTTCCCACTCAGAGTTTGAAGCTGAAGCGCCAGCTTCTTTGACTATTGAGGAAACTGTGCCAGAACACCAGCGAAACTTCTCTCCAGCACACTTAGTAGCAGGCTGCTGTGAAGCAAGCAAAAATAGGCTGGGCATAGCGCTGTGCTAATCTGGCTATATTGCTCCCAAAATGAAGTTAGCTTGAGTACAGCCAGCAAGGCTACGGGGAGCTTGGATATATTTCCACTGTATTGCAAGTATGGAAATAGATGGTACCCCAAAGAAAAGAGAATTTATAACCTGTATATCAGTAGATTTTCCCAAAACATCACAAAGGGCAAATTACTCAAGAACTTTAATCAAGTGACAGAGTTTGTTTGGATTAAAAACCTTTCAGCTCTATTTTCACTCAGCTCCCATGTTTGTGTGATTGCTTCAATTTGCATTTATGGGCCTAACATATTGAAACATCAGCACTCACATCTAAAATCAGCAGTGTTAAGACTATGCACTAGGAATTTTTATTTAATCAAAATACTAATTTAAAAAAAAATTAGACAGTAGAATAGTGAGAGAATAGCAAGGAGCAAACAGGCCACTTCATTTTTTAAATCTTCCCCTGCCACTGATGTCTATGGGAGATGTTACATTCATTTATTTTCTTTATCAATCTATTGCTTTTACCTTTAGACTGGAGGGAAAAATAAATCCCCGACCTTGGATGGCTGTACTGAGGACAGCAGCGTTCATTGCTGCAATGGCTTTTGGGGTGTTTTGTATGTTTGTTTAAAGGACTGATAATAAGGGGAGAAATGAGCCACTTTTTCAAATCTGTTCAAGTCAATAAGGAATAGTTGGTGTGATTGTCTATGCAATGCATCATTGCCCTCTTCCATTTTACTGCCGTGATAACTGCTCATACAAGATCTGTGTAGCAGTGATACAGCTGGTATATGAAACTGTAGAAGAGGACTTCTTGTTTTTGTTTCCGCCAAGCATCAGAAAATGGGGCAAACAGCTGCTTGGGGCAATTCTAAATGTCAAAGTAGTGGCCACCACAGTATGGAGGGGCATCTCTGATAGAGAAACCCTTGCAGCTGAGTTGCAGAGATACAAGGGCATACTACAGAGAGAAGCCTGCCAGCACTGTTCCCTGCACTTAGAAATGGTGAGTCATCATGAACAAAAAGTGTCATCAGTAGCAATGGGTGCCAAGATTTATGAAGAGCTGTTTTGTCTGTCTAACAATGCCAAGTACAAAGTCTTGCTCTTCTCAGTTGTCCCAGGGTCTATCTAATAGCTTTTGAGCTGATTGAGTTCATAACAGTTGAGTTACTCCATCTTCTCCCCCATTATTTTTTTCTTACCTGACTGGGTAATAGTAGCCATCTTCTTGTGTACTGAGAAAGCTTGTATTTGAAGGAATGCTGCTGGTCCCCGAGGTGAGACTCCCCTGGGCTCAACAATGCATTTTTGAGGCCAGTCAGACTGAACTTGGAATATATGAGAGATTCACTCATCTGAAATGTGAATGGGCATTGATCGAATAGAATATTTATTTGTATTTGATCTGTATGTTTTGCATCATTTGCAATGAGTTTGTATGCAATGGTTATGTTTTAGTCCAACACTACTTAAATGATAAACTTTTAAAAAGTCGTAGTTCATTCCTTTGTGCATTAGCCATAACGTTATCCATTGCACAGGCAAGCCCTGCCTGATACGGAGAATTTGTAGCAAAGAGGTTTTCTAGCCCTTGAAGTACCTCAAGTGCTTTCTAGCACTTTAAAGAACTGTATGTGAGCATATTACAAAAGAAACAAGTATTGCATTTTTGAACAGTTCTACTCCATCAAATCTGATATCCCCATCTTTGAGTGTTTGTTTTATAAAAAAAAAAAACCCAAACCCAGTGAATTTCAGATGGATTGTATGAGTGTCCAGAATTGGGTCTTTACCTCAGCAAAAGGCCTGTTTATTATTTCTTTCTCATGCATATTGTAATTAGCACAGCTAAACTGAAGCAGGTGTGGGATTAAAAACAATTGCCCCCTTACCAGAAAATCTCCCACAACATGCAAGTTTGGGAGGAAGATCCAGCAGGATTTAAGATATTGCTAACTCAGCTTGTCCTTCTTTTTGGCTTAGAAACTGGGGAAAACTGATTCCCTTGTCTCAGAAAGTTGAAAGGCTTTGTGCAACAGGTACCTAACCTCAGATATGCTGTGGCAGGGAGTGGAAAATGATAGTGCATGTTTCATGTAAAGAAAAGAGGGATTATGAGAGACCTTGTGAAATGGGTGGTGCCCAGAGCTTTGGAGTGTGTGAAATAGTATGTCGGTAAGCACTGTTAAGTACTGCTCCATATTACTTTACCATTGTTTCAAGAGCTGTGAAAAATCTTGGAACAATCTTGTTGATTGCATCCTCGGTGCTGTGCCAGATCCTACAGCCTGCAGTGAATCTGCGACATTGCAGTCTGACATGCTTCTGCTTTCAGCAAAGGTGTGAGCATAAAAGGGTATATTCAGACCAGTAAGAAGGCAAAAATAGAGGGCGGAGGATACAAGGAAGTCTTACGCCGAAGGCAAGGATTTTCCATCTACCTCTAGGAAATAGAAAATATCCCACAAAGTTAAAATAACATAAAAGGTTAACCATTCTAGGTTTATAGAGTTGAAATAGAGTTACTTTATGACTAGGACTTGGTAATAAAAGTACATATATAAGGCAGTTGATAATATTGGTAATGAGGAGTAATGTTTGCAATAGGAATTGGGGGATTTCGATATTTAGTCAGTTCTGCCATTGATTTACTGTGTCAGACTTTGTCAGCACTGTGCCTTCCTTTCTATTATGATAAAATATGGGTGATAAATTTGCTCCTAAAGATCTAGTGGATTTTTAAAGATTTTGAGACTGTAAAATTTGCAGATGATCGCAGGGTTATGATTGTTTGTAGCATTACTTTAAAGTAAAAGTATTTTGAATGCCGTATATTATTTTATTTTTTTTCTTCATAGGGAATTTTAGTTTTTTACTGAAAAGTTAATTTATATTAGGAGTAAATGTTTCATGATGCCCCCATAGGAAATATTAATTTAATTCTCAAGGTTTCATTAAACCCCAAACTCTCATGTCTTCTATGGTGATAAGACAGCTTGTCTCATTCATGGTCAGCCACTAAATCATTTGTGTCAGCCGTTATGTTGATGTAACACCACTGCACACAGAGCTAAAATCGGAGTCTTAAAGCAGGTCTACTGTAACTTTTGTGTTGATTGCTTTTGGGATTTTTCACTCAACTGTCTCTACTGGCAGAAATTATTGCCAGTAGGATTAACAAAAGTAACAGCAGAGAGTGAGGACTCAACCGTGCGTTCTCCAAGTAGTTGTTACATAGATTGCAGTCAGAACAGCCTGGGGAAACCTGGTGCAAAGCACCTACTGGTACTTGCCATGCTGTTATCAGCCTGCCCTCGTAATGGAAATAAAGGAGTATCAAAGGGTGCAGGGGCCCGGCTCTTTGTCCATTGTCCTGAAAAAGTTTCAAATATTTGGTTTAAAAATACTAGCAATAGAAGGAAAAACTAGAAACTGTTTGAAGGATGTGGAGAGGAGGAAGAAAAATAAAGATCCTACACATAGGCTCAGACAGCCTGGATTTGCAGGCAAGAGTCAACAGGATGAGAGAGGCTTGATCTATGGGTAAAGTGTTAAACTGGGATTGAGACACACAGGTTCATGTTTTGGCGAAGGCTTCAAGAGTGCAGTCAGCTCACACGCTCTGTGCTCCGGGTGCCTCTGCAAATCCGAGATAATAAAGTTCCTCTTCGCTCACCCTTGGCTGGTATTGTCTGTGAGGAGACTAAGCTTTTTCAGAGAGAAGCTGTTTTTCTCTGTACATTGTACAATGCCATGCAGAGTGTTATCCAGATTCCAGAATGGTTAAGTCAGTGTTACTACCCCATATGCTCAATACTGGATACAGTTTGGACCAGTAATTCATCATAATTTTGTGGGATGGAAAAGAGTATCACCAGATTTCTTTATTCTTGAGGATAGAGATTTTGATTAATTTTTTCCCTTCTCTTCAGGGTTAGCACTTTGCATTACATATATTTCAAGGTAGGGAAATTGCTCACTTGACAGTTGTGGATAAGCCACGAATTTTAGATAAAGTTTTAAATTCACCAGGGAAAAACCTGCTTCAAGGTATTTTACAAATTAAACTAAATTCAAATATTGTCTCCTGGCATGTATCTGTAATTAGAAAACTCTTGAAGAGGAAAGAGGTGGCTGGTATTATTTTGCAGCTAACAATAGGAATGTCTAGAGATCGGGTGGTATCAGGCAAGTCGTGTGTTGAACAAGCTTTCTTCATTTTGCATTTAAAAGTTTTTCCCAGCTCACCAGCTTGACTAGCTTCAAGCTTGCTATGTAAAAGTTAATGAGGAGAGAGTCACAGTCTGAGATGTTGAATTATTTGTGACTGTGCCATTTCTTTGGTGTGAATTTGATTTCAAAATACCCTCTTTTCCCACCTCCCTTGTTTCTCTCTCTGTTACCTGTCTTTCTGATACCTGAAGGGGGGAAAAAAAGGTACTCCTTAGAGAAAAGCTTTTTATCTTTTGGAAAATTTATGTCAGAGCTGCTTTATGTTTCTTTTCTTGGATTTGGTCCTTATGGTGTCATCAGCCCACTTATGCTTGTATACGAGAGCATGCAAATGCTACGTGAAGCCATGCAGTAGGCCTAGTCAGCATCAAAGGCTGAGAGCCTCTCAACTGCCCTGCACTGCCGAGCATCTGGATGTTGGCCTGCTTTGCTATCCCTTCTCCTCCGTTCTTTTCCTTCCAATTTATTTGATTCGGTGTACAGCAATCCTATCTGCATCTTGCCTTTCACCTGCTCTACTAGCTGCTTTCATTTGAGCAGTTGCTTACCTGTCACTGGCTGCAGTGGTAAAATTTTTAGGCATGGTGAGGGAGGGGAGGAGAGGAGAGGAGAGGTCACTGGGAGACATTTGTGTATTTTTAGTCACAAGCCTTGTAGTTGCATTTGGGCTCATGAACAAGGTCTGTGCTGCCAAGTAAATGCCACTGGCTTTCCCAGTTTTAGAGTTCTGATAAAAATTCTCTGCACTCAGAGATCATTCATTCAAGCACATGAATCAGAAAAGAAAAGAAACAAAAATATCCTTTGCAAGTAGTAGTGTGTGGTAACATATGTCTAGCAGATTACACTTTTATTCAATTTCTTTGTAAGGGGCTATGTGTCAAAAGGCTTTTTACCATCTGCTGAAATGGTATATGGAAGGACAACATGCTCTCCTCACCTTTTACCTTGGAGCAGTAAACATTGTTGCTGGGAGGTGACATCAGTCAAAAACTCTGCCAAATCCAGGTACAGCAGGCTCCAGGGCAACCTGTATTCAGTAGGTTTCTAATTCTGACCTGTAATTGCAGTCATTTTCAGAAGCTTAATGCTTTCCAACTGAGTTTTCCTTATTCCCCTGTAATGTAGAAGTAAAGCTGCAGCTGTGTTGCAGTTAAAGGACAGGAGAAAAAATGCGTGGGAAAATAGCCATCTTATGTAAGTAAGGATTTGTAAAATTTTGATAGTTTTCCAAAATGGGAAAGGCAGTATTCCTTGGTATTTAGAAGATGCCTACTATTTGGCCATTTAAAGGATATGCACCAGCTCATATGCCCTTTGCTTGTTAGCAACTTATCACGTGCAAATCTGTATGAAGCAGAAATCCACTTGCAACTACAATTATACCTGGGCAAAAAATAACAACACTAACTAACTTATTCACCCCAAAATACAGTCGTCCTCTCACTATTTCTTGCAGGATTGGGGTAGTTTTGAAGGAGGAGCGGAATGCTGTGGAAAGCAAGTATTAGTGTTTTCCATTTAGAAAAGAAATACTACATTTGTTCAAAAGTAAAAATAACTAGATGAAATAGGACATTAAAATAGGCAAAAACATGAAGACAAAGCCACTGTTCTTATTTGGTTTGAAACATATATATACTTTCCCTAAAATAAAATTTTTCAAGGCTATTAATTCAGAAAGCTAATCTGGAAATCAGTTTTTGACATCACAATAATAATAGGACCATAAGCATTCAGTTTTAGGTAAGACCAATGGGAGCAAACTGCAACTGTGGCATGGTAGAAAAAAGACAATATAAATGTTCTGGCACATATAATTAGAAACAGAATATAAGTTATGATTAAACTTGTTTGTAGCCTTATGAACTGTACGTAGTATAACTTTTTGCTCAAAGAGCAAAAGGACTTCAAGCCTCACACTGCCAAATGTTTCACCATCACTTTGACGAATCCTTCGTCACCAAGCTTTGCTGATGATGTTGCACTGTGAAACACTCCTCACAAATTATTTTAATCTCTCTTTGTTAAGCTTTTTACTTCCCTTGCCAATATGCAGGAGCTACCTTGAACAGTTCTTTTTTGTTGTTTGTATTTCAATGCATTTGCAAGGTAGTTTCTTTTCTCTAAATGCTGTGAACTGGATTTTTTTTTATGTTACATGGTGATAGATAAGCCTTTTAATATTTTAGAAGAAATTACTCCAATAAACTAATTAATTTCTCTAATGTGTGGTATCAGAACTGAGATCATAGGAAAAAGAGCTGTCTGATGAAAACACCTGAGTCTGAACATTTTTTTATTTTGGCAACACAGCCCTCAGCTGTCAGAGTGTTTTCTATATCTTGCCTTAAGAAAAAGTCTTTATTTCATCATCTGAACTGTTTTGTCCATAGAAGACAGAGCTTTGCCTACTGTGTTGAAGGGAGAACCTGGAGGACAAATGATCCTGCTTGATTTAATATATAGCAATCAATAACTCCATGAGCTACTAGCAGGCTTGCTTCGTACATGGAAAACCTTAGGAAGGTGAATGGCAAAACAAACATCAACATGTGATTAAGTCTTCATTATTCTTGTATAATGTAGTAAGAGAGTATTAATGAAGGTAAGTTAATTTGTTCTTTGTATTTTGAAATCAAGTGTGGAGGGTTACAACCTGAACCATATAGCTTTTTTTCCAGACTTCGACTGGGGAGGTCATTTCCAGGGTCGTCATCTTCAGGCAGGAGTTTGTGAACACTAGGGACTTTAAGCTGAATTTGGGACATGAAAGAGGCCTGTTGGAGGCCTAACCACCAGGTGCTGATGGTACCCATGTGGGTGCAGCTGTAGGGCATGGTTTTGCTGAAGCAGGGAATGAAGGTCACTGCCAGGTTTCCAGCCACAGGTAGAAATGCTTGCATTTGGCTTCCTAGCAGTGCAGACAGGACTAGAATAAGTCTATAAAATGCTTTTCTTTATGTTCCTTGGTTCCTTATCTTCTCTGGTGTGAAGGTTTGGGGCTTAAAAGGAGGAGGAGATCACAGACATGAAAGTGAGCTCTAGTGAGTGAAGAGGCGATAATACCCAATAGCCTGCTGTATTGCTCTGTGTGATGCGGTTGGTTTTTCAGGTTTTTTTATCTCTTCTTTGGATTAAGAGGCTCTGAGGCACAAGAAGACTTGATGTATTTGCTGCTGTGTAAGGGTAGTGATGTGTCTATGCTGTGTTGGGTAAAGGAGCAATTGAAGAGTGAGTAGGCATACTTCAGTTTGCCCTCCTTTAGCTGATACAGGTTAAAAAGCAGGGAAAACCCAAAAGCAGGCTCATCAGCTGCCTAAATATCTATGGCTTGCAATCAGCTTGGGGAATCGGTTAAAGCCCTTGTTGTACAAGTTAAAACTTGCTCAGATGTATCTCATGAATTTGCCATCACATTCCTGAAAATGCTGTCTAGACGCATCAACAGGCAATAGACAATGTGAAAATCTTCTAAGTGCAGAATCAGGGAGTGATCATGACCTCTTAGACCAGACCATGTAAGTAGATGTCATCCCCTTGGAAACATGCCTTGGCAGTTCTTCTTTTGAAGTCAAAACAAGAAAACAGAGCTGACTTTGGAAGGAAGGTTCTGTCCAGGGTTCATCCAGATTAGGTGCTCTCACTGCTGCCCTCAATTCACAGCATTTAAAAAAATGTATTAAGAATTGTGGACATGTTCGCAACTGATGTGATGAGAGTGCTGTTGGGTAACAAGTTGTCTTACGTATGTAACTTTGTTCTGTACAAAGCCACACTTCAAGGTGTAGCCAGCCCAGCTCTGTCTCAAATTAGTGTGCTGTTTCTCTTGTGCTGAATGCACTTGCTCCTGTCCATGTTTTCCTGCACTGAAGTTTTTAGAAGTTGCTATGTTATTGGGCCCTACAGAAACTTTTAGGGTTTCTAACCTAATTGGTTAATTTAGGAAACATTATTTTTAGTAGTTCACTGCTGGAAGTTAAAATAGTTGTGGGCTCAAAATGTGAACATGCAGCAGCAGGTAACTTGCATTTTAGGCAAGATTCTAAAGGCGTCATCAGAGGCTTCTCCCTTTAAGCATGCTCAGCGTGACACCAGTACAGCCTGGGCTTTTCTTTTTATTGCGTGGGAGGGTTTAAGCCACTTGATTGTCTTGTTCATCTGAGCTAGAGGTACCTGGACTGTTTACCCACTATGCAAATGGAAGAAAATGGGACCTATTTCAGTCACAGATTATATTTGTCTGAATATTGAGTAGCCTGACAGTTTCTCATGCCTTTCAGTAATTTTTAATTTATATAGGAGCAAATTTCTTCTATCTTCAAAGATACTGCATTTTTTGAGTCATTGTACAGGAAATTACTGCAAGCTGGTTTTTCGGTTTTCCTTCTAATACCTACACAAAACTCAATTAAAGCTAATACCAGTTAGCTCTACCAGCTAGCTCTGAATGACTTTTGAGAACCCTATTAAACAAAAAATATGAGCAGGTGACAACTATTTAAAATACAGGACTATGTCAGTTTTAATATCCGTTATGTTGCTGTATTTCCAAGACATAAAAGTGACAAGAATGGCATGCACTGTGTAAAAGAAATTTGTTATGGTCACTTAAAAAATTGTTTTTCATTATTATTAACTACTGGAAAGTCAGATATGGATAGTAAGTATGCTTTGATATGTAGTATGGATTTTCATGAACTCACACTTCATACGGCACAACTTAAAATATTTGTTCGTGTTAATAAGCATTTTGCTGCTGCTTATGACGTGCTTGAAGTACTTTTAATTGCTGCATAGGTTTGTGAGATGTATGTAGCTACCGCTACCTTACGCTTACTCTTGTGAAAAGGTACGAATTGTGCAAATAGTTCTTGATGTTGTGTTCAGAACATTTAACAAGTGAATCAGGGGGATAGTGGATTGCCTGAGTGATAATATTAAGCCATACCAAAGGTTCAGCTAACCAGCACTGGTCAATAAAAGGTGTCCAGGGCAGAGAACAAGAAAAAGACAAGCATATAAAAAGAGACCTTTTAGGATACTTGCCCAGTCATCTGTGACTTACAAATTTTTGGATACTTGTAGTTGTTAACCCTGGATGAGATTTTTTTTGCTCTGAATATATGAATATACTTAAGTCTTGAATCCATGTAAAATTTCAACACCAACAGAATCCCACGCGAATAAATTTCAATAGCTCTTTATAATGAAATGTATCTTTTAAATGGTCTGATCATAGGTTAAATAGCTTTGTTCTTTTGAATTTCAAATTTGCATTTGACAATGGTTTCCTGTTAACCAACTCTGGTTGCTTAGCTCTTATTATAGAAAATGTCTCAACCATGGTCCTGATTTTTAAACATGAGTTTATCTTTATCCCCGCTCCCCACCCTCCCACCCCCTTTTCTTCCTTCTTGTTTTTGCTGATTAGTAGTCAGCTTAAAATTGAGCAAATCTCAATTACAGTTTCTGGACTTGCTTAGTGGAAACTGCAGGGGTGGAGAAGCACCTCTAGAGTGGATTGTACACTGCAACAGCCAGTAGAGTAATGCATAAAAAAGGCATAATAGATGAACTGCGGAGCAAACTGAATTAGATACAGTTACAGCAGTGTAATGAACTGGTGCCTTTAGTAATTAGCCAGGGCTGAAGTGATCTGCTGTGGATTATATTCTTTGACTCTCTCTAATAATCTAAGTCACATTTCCCCTGGTTGACATTTACCAAAGGTCTCAAGTTAAATGCATTTTTTTTTCTGGTGTTTCATAGCTCACTTTTGAATGCTCAAAACCTGGATGTTAATGCTGAGAGCTTCAGTTTAAATTGTCCTTTCTGCAATTTTGTACGCTTCTAACTTTATTACAATTCTGTCCTTTAAGTCAGATATATCAGACATTACAGCAGTTACATTAGAGTATAAAACTTGTCTGGACTCAAAAATGGTAATAAAATTTAGGTCTTTTTCACTGGAACTTGCTCTTTATGGACCTGTTTTCCCAAGGGAATACCCACCAACTTCTTCAGGGCTTCACTAGCGTCCAGGCCTATATCGGGCATGGGTGGTACTGGGTATAATGGTTCTGGTTCTGGACCCAGTCTGCAAATCTACAGCATAGGTGCACCCAAAGGTGTGACTTCAGTGCTGCTGCGACATAGTGCTTGACGTTCCAGGAATTCAAACACTACTCTAGTATAAGTAATAAGCAATGACACGTACAGTTTTCTATTTCTCTCTTTTAAGACAACTTTGGAATTATCATCTCGTATGTAAACCTCAGGCTGATGTATGTCAGGTGTTGGCATCAGGATTATGAAGTTGAAAAACAGACTTGAGCAGTCAACAAATTTTTGTTTTCATCTTGCTCAAAATATTCATATGTTGATAGTATTTACTAGCACTGATTTGCATAGGGAAAAAGCCTTTAAATGCTGCTGCTTATCTGGTCTTCAGCCCCGTAGCATATATAGCAAAGATGCTGTTAGCTGAGTTGTGTTATTTAATCTGGTGTTCAAAAGAAAATGTCAGCCAGACCAGCTATGAAAATTAAACTATTCCAATGCCTTTAGGACTTCTTTCTTCCATTAGCTTAAAATGAAAATAAACATAGAGGTTTTTCTATTCTCTACTGAAATCCTTCTTTCCCTGTTTCTCTTTTTGTGTGATTTTGAACTACTGCATCTGCTTTTCCTTGCTCCTTTCCAGTATCTGTCATTGCTCTTGCTTTCTGTTGCATTTCATTACTCCCTCTCCTCTTTTAATATTTAAATCCTTCAAACCACCTGAGTTTTTAATGATCTAGTTTTCCAAATCAACCAAATACCTAATACTGTTGGGATTTCCTGTCATTTTTCCTGCAAGCATCCCTCTCCTTGGTGCCCATTCAGTGACTTGTACTATGCCTACAATATCGTTCACTTGAAACAAATGCTACATTGCCTCCCTGCAGTCTCTCTGGTCAGTCTTTGACAACTTGGAAGGATTCACAATCAGCAGTTAATAAATACCTCTTTCTAGATGCATATTCTTTTAAAATTTATCTCCTGGAATGCCAGCCAGAGAATTGTTACATTTGAATTTACCAACTATTAGGAATGCATAAGCTGTTAGAGCTAGACTGGGTTTTTTCTTCTGTTTCTACAGTTGATTGACTATTTCATACTGAGTTCTCTTACAAATGAAGCTGAGGCAATTCTTGATTATCTGTATTAGTTGAAGATATGGAGTGTTCCATATAAAGCAAATACCACTGCAAATCCGAACCCTATGTGACCTCATGTAAAAGAGCATGCCATGAGAGTGGGATTGAGCAGAGAAGGGCATACGACAAAACTGACGTGAGAGCTTATAAACCCCTGAGCTTAAAGTGTCCCAAACTAAAACAGATTACTGTGCAGTGGGTTCATACTGCTTTCTAGGCATGGGATGCTTTGCTGGCATCTTTGCACATACAGCAGAGTTACCTGAGCCCATACAAAACACCTCAGGATGCTTGAGTTGTGATGGGTTGGTTTTGGACTGCAGAAGTGAACATAGCCTTGTGGTTGTATCATTTGATGCTCCCAGCTGAAAGAAGGGACAGGAAGGGAGGGAAAAAGGAGAATGTGTTGGTCTCATAGGCCTTTTGAAAATGTCAGTTTTTACAACAGCAAGACTGTGCCCTCTCCTGCAAGCAAGAAGATGGCCAGGTGGCTCCTCTGGCTCATGCCCCTGCTGCTGAGGGCTTGGGCTGGAGAAAGCAGGCTTGGGCTGTCTGAAACAAGAAAACCAACAGTTAAGTGGGGTGCACTATCACAGGCCCATGCTCAAACACATTCCCTGGTCCTGTTTCATGTCATGGCATAAACATAACCCGATGCAAATGTAAGCACACTGTCTCAGCATAATCAAATAGGGTCCTGGGTGTAGTGATTGCACACAGCATAGCTGCACGGCGTGGAGGCAGATGTGGACTGACTTGGTCAGAAATATCCTGTGAGATCTTCCAAGTTCTTGACTCCCTCCTGTGATTTTTGGACAGTGCATGAGGTGCATAACATGAATTACTGCATTTGCTGATTTGTAGTGTCATACAGGACTATTCAGATTTGTTTGACTTGCTACTTCTTGAAAACGATGCAGTGGAACCTATACTTGGCTTGCTTTAATTGCTTCAAGCAGAGGAGGTTATTAAAAGAGATTCTTTAATCCCAACCTATGCTATAGTAGAATATTTTATTCCATTCCCATCACAAGTGCTTGAACAGGTATCCTGGGGAGACAGGCCTCTCCTCCTCTTGAGCGCTATTGTAGAGGTATGTAAATGAAGAGTAGGGATTTTATTAGCCTCTTGCACAGCAGTAGATAATTTAAAATCCGGAAAAATGACCATCCTGATATTTTGTAAAAAGAGAACCTGAAAAATGTACAAAAATGAACTGAACTTTTATTAAGTATGAATGAATGTTAACAATGAGTGAATATTCCTGGAAGCCCATCCTCTTTTGCTGTTCAGCTGTTTTAAATGTGAGTAATTACAATGCAAAGACTTCTCTGTTTTTCAAAATGGGACATACCTACTAACCTAAACAGCAATCCAGATTTCATATAAAGCCATTTTGAGGCAATAAGGGGGGATTTCATCTGAAAACAGGCTCATGTTTATTAATGAGAACAAGGTATTTTTCCTTCATGTTTGAAGAATGATTGATATTGGAGTAATCACTTGTGATCATGATATACTACTGTACTTGCCAGCTTGCTGCTGACTCACGTGACATTTGCATTGCATTTGTATACAGGTTAGCAATGGGGATAGCCAGGTCATCTATTGCATATCTTTAATGAGAAGTGCCCCATGAAGGAAGAATAGTCTTGCTAGTATTTTAGAATACTGGCTATTAAGATATGTCTTAGTTTAAAAAGTTGAATTATATTTTCATTGCTTAAGTTTTACACAAAATTTAGGGTGAAAACCTTTCTATTTGATGTGAGACTGTTCCCATCTCTTACATAGCTAATACTTGACTGTTGACTGTGCAGTTAATATGTTGCCATTGACTTCCAGTGCAAAAATAAGTTTTGCATATACCTCTTCTTCCTTTAAATATAGTTTCTGCACATCATCATAATACACTTTTACTTGGCAAAAGTTGGAATTTTGGTCACGCAGAGTTGAAAAATATTGTTGGAACAATTGTTGGAATAAGGCAAGAGTTAAGGTGGTCATTCATCCAGAACTCCAGCCAAACTCTAAGTGAGCCATTCTTTATCTCTGTGTAAGTTCAGAATACTTTCCTCCCTTTCTCCTTGTTTAGCTTTGTGTGCTTTCATCTGAGACTAAAATAAAAAGACCTAAATTCTGAGAAGATACATGTAGCGCCTTTTCAGAGACTCAGTAGAACTGGAACAGTTGGGAGCGTGTTTTGGGCATTTATCCCAGCCTAAACAAATCTCTACATAGTTTGAGAAACAAGAACTGAGTTGCTATTACAGAAACTGCTTTCAGAGTTGAAAAAGAAAACAGCCAGCAAGTACAACAGAGTAAAACAATTCTGCCTTTCCCAACTGAATAAGAAATAAGTAGATTCAGCCTCTAGACTTTTTCCTTTCCACTTCACCTGTGAAGGCAGTATTTTCAGGGCAGTGTTTTTTAACTCAACTTAGAAAAAAAAGTTAAAAACATCAGATCACCCCAGACAGTCCACGCAACAGTGGGGCAGAGAATAGAGCTTAATTTGTTGTTCAAAGCAATGCACAAAATTATTTCTACAAATCAGTTCATGGTCCGTAAACTTAGTTCATTTTGTTGTATGCAGAAGCAACCTGATGTGTTGCTTTTCCCCGAGTCTATATATGCTGTGCAATCATGTACTCTTGGAGTGAATTAATGATTTTCCGTGTGCACGTTTTCCATTATTCACTTAGAATCCTCTGTTCTCATTAATATTCTGGTTTTAAACACTATGAATGCGGCCAAAGCAAGTTGTTTCAAGTATTTAAATACAAATGTATAGAAAATAGTTGGCACTTCTTACAACCCCTCCCCTCATCTAATTGACGGATGTCTTAAACTCACCTAGTCTATTCAGGGAGCATTTCTTCATCTTGGTAGAAAGACCCTGGCTTCTGCTTCACTTGAATGGACAGTTTTGAAATTTGTGTCAGTAGAGCAAATCATATGCTCTGTGTGTGTGTGTGTGAAATACATAAAACCTCTAGAAGATGTTTTGGATTGGTTTAAAAAATGTTTGCTGACATTATGGAGAAGTGCATCTGCATGTAGGGAATTGCTCTGTGTGCTCCTTGCTAGCGTGCTGGTCACTGCTTTCAGTGGACTCCTCCTCCTTTTAGGAGAGGCTCTTGCCTGTCGCCTAGTACCTGAGCAGAGAGGAAGGAAGGATCCCTGTTTCTTTGGCCTCCATTTTGCATGCTTTTGCATAAATGCAATGTACTGCACCTTTAGTATCTTTAAATTCGCAATGTTAATGCTGAAGACATAATCATGATGTTTTCACTTTGTAAGAGGGGAGAACTTGTTTCAGATTTATTTTTCCCCTTGAAGTGGCTGTTGTATCTGGATGCTCAGAATATGCAGGAGGAAAATCTCACAGTAGTCAGTCTGCTGATGATGGTTGAGAGAGGCTTAGAAACAGCATAAAGGTCAAAAATATTGTAGCTGTAAATGGAAGTGTTTAAAGTCGGAGAGAGATTTATGGAAGAAGACAGCATGAATTGGCACTGGAACCATTCTTTTCCATTATTTCTCTAAATGACTCTTTTAATAGTGTTGAAATCAAGATAGTCAAGTTTGAAAATTAATGGGAAGGAACACCAAATAATTAGGAGCAATGCTATCAAGTAGGTAAGTACTCTACTTTGACTACTGCCATACCTGATCCCATAACTGCAGTGAATATGAATATAGAATGAAAATAGGAGTAGATTACCTTTCCATCCACCTTCCCCCCCCGCAAACTATTAGAGTGATATGGTGATATTGTCTAAGGAGTAGTATAGACATTAATTTAGTTTATCACAGTTGAGGAATAAAAGATGTGTCTTTATTTTTGCTGAAAGTGAAGCTCCAAGTACAGATTGCTTGTACAAAGAAGCTGTAGAATTGAGCTGAGGAGGAGCTCTGTATTGAATTGGAGGATGCCACCATATACCTCTAGCTGCAGCTCTCTGGCATGCAGAACACCAGGCCATGGGATACTTTGAATATGATACTCAAAGTCTCAACACACAGACTTACGGGAAATAACTATGCAGCTGTATTTCATGAGGCGTATAGGCCAGATCCTTGGCTGGTTTATGCTGTTGCAGTTCCAGTGATCTCAGTGCACTGCCACTAACATCGAGTTACAGCTGCTCAAAATCTGCTTGGTTAACTCTCCACCTTCAAGTGAATTTCCTCCAATAAAAGTGGTAGAAAAGGTAGCAAGCTCTGTAAGCAGTATTACGATTCTTCTATGGAAATTTTTGAAGGCGGCCACTTTAACAGAGGCAAAAGTAGTCTGTGAATGTGGGTAGCTCTGGCATGGGATGTTTAAAAGCTGAGACACGAATTACTCTCTGGCTCCTTAGGAGTAGCTCTGAGGGACTGCACATGGGAGGTAGAAGAGCCTGCTTCTGATCTATGAATGAGAGCTGACAGGAATTGTCCGTGTTCCCTCCATTGCCTTACAGAGCTGAGAAATTCTTGTTTGGACATTCATGCCTGAATAGATATACAGGAGAAAGGAGAAGTAATTTGCTGAAAAAAAGAAATCCAAGAGTGTGGACAGCATCAAAGATGATTAGGATAAGCTTGAGGAAACTTCCAACAAGCCTGTTAAAATCTAGGTGTGATTTGAACTTTCATACCTGGGCTGAACCAGAGCTTCCTGAGAATGCAAGTCCAGAACTTTAATTGGTGGTGCTTAGGAAATACTTTGTGTTAGACGTGGTCAGAAAGGAAACATTTCATTTTGCTACTTAGCAAACTACAGAAAAAGTGCTAGAGGGTTTGAAATAACCTTGAATGCCGTGTTCTACCACTGTGGGTGTTGAAGGATAGAAATTCTCCCCACACACTGCTCTCTGGTAAAAAGAAGTTCTCTGTTACTGACCTGCTAAACCTCCAGATAATCTTTACCCAGCTATTGCCATTGTCACTTCACGATGGATACATGACATTACATTAGCGTAGCTTTTATCCCTTATTTTGATTGCTTAAAGTGATCTGTTGGATGAAAACTGTTTAAACACCCTAGAAATTCTTCTTCTGCAAACCCAGAAGAATAATTTGAATAGCTGTAATCTTCCATAAATCACTGAATAACTTTATGATACTGCTGAGGGAGAAGAGGCCTTCATACCAAGATCTACCTCTGAATAACAAGCCTTTATGAAAAGTGGTGTTTTTTTGTTTTGTTCTATTATTGTCGTGGTTTCAGTTTCCGCCCAGTCGGTAACAAAGCACCACGCAGCCGCTCACTCACTCCCCACCCCCTCCCCTGGCCACGGTGGGATGAGGAGAAAATCCAAAGGCAGGCTCGTGGTTCGAGACAAGGACTGGAGGGATCACTCCCCACTGATGGTCACGGGCAAAAGACAGGCTCAACTTGGGGAAGAAACAACATCAATTTAATTTACTACCAATCAAATCAAAACCAAGGCTATTAGGAAGGAAAACCCAACCTCAGAACCCCTTCCCCCCACCCCTCCCTCCTTCCCGGCTCAGCTCTACTCCCGGTTCTCTCTCCCTCCTCCC
>VYZV01027395.1:80338-104549 GCA_013401275.1 Pandion haliaetus | reverse complement strand
GGCGGGTCTGACTTTTTGGAGCCGGGGGAGCTTCCAGCAGCTTCTTACAGGAGCCACCCCTGCCGCCCCCTTCCCCGCTACCAAAAAAAACCAACCACACCACACAAACCCATAACAATTATGAATGAGTGACTTTTGTGTAGAGAATGCAAAGAATTATGGAGATCTTTTTTTTTTTTAAACTGTTGGTGTTAAGTTTCCTTTTGTGGCGTAGAAGTAAACCAGCTGTGATGCTGTGTAACCCAACATTGTTTCAGAGAATGCTGAGTGTCAGAAACCCATTTCTACTGGACTATTGAATTAATAAGATTTTTATTTACATTATTTTGTCTTTTTCTTTTTTGTTGTAGTTAGGATTTTTTTCTTTGGAAAAAATTTTCACTGATCTGAGCAGCTTTGGGAAGTTGCATAGATCTTGAAGCTTTGTAGTCTTGAATGCATGCTCCACACTGGATCAAGTGTACTGTGACTATGTGCCATGATGCAAAACTTTTTCACATATTTTTACATTTTTTAAAATGCTGAGTTGCTGTCTAGGGACACTGTCTTCAGTTGTGTTGCCATTTTTGAACTTTGTAAGAAACACTCTTACTCCAGTTGGATTACTGGTGTAAATGGCAACTAGCTGAGAAATCATTTCAGCCTTTTGAGTGCTTTGGAAGGAAATATTTCATGGCTTCTTGTATCCCACATGGCACATAAATTGTAGTGTAGCCTGCTGCAAGTCATATGCAATACTGGCCTCTCATGTAAATTGGCTTAAGAATACAGTTAGGATTCACTAACAGCATAGAAGAGTTTGAGAGAAAACCATCTTCCCTATGTATTTTGTAATGCTGTTGTTGCAGTGCAGTGTCTCAAATAGGTTTTATCATACCTGTTGGGGGGACAAAAACCTGTAAGTCCCAGTCACACTGTTATTTCGACAGGAAAAGACAGGGACATACATGAATGCAGCAGAAGTAAACTGAACTTGCAGCAAATTCTGGATCTGCTCCTTCCTGTGTTAACTTCAGTTCTTCAAATAACTTCATTTTTTTTTCATGCTGATGACGCTGTTTTCTTTATCACCATAAATCATTGTTTTATGCTGATGACACTGTATTTCTCTATCACTATTAATCATCTATAAAGCTTGAGAAGGAAACGTTAATGAAGAATACAATTTATTAAATGTCACCCAGTGGGTGGGCTAAAAAGGTTGACTAACTGCAAACCTTATTACTAACAGGGCCAAAATAAAGTAATGACCCAAAGAGACACTTGCAGGTCTAGCATAAGACCTGCTAGAAGAGGTGAGCAGGACACAAGGAGTGGCTGGGGAGAGCAATGAAGGATTTTACAGAGTGGGTGAGAGCTCAGGGAAGGCTGGGGCAGCCTGGCAGAGTGGGGAGGAGTTGCTCTGGAAAAACAAGGGCATATCTTTATGTGTAAATCCCAGTGTGCTTCAGAAAGACATAGTTTCCAATTTGGCTTTGCTCTATTACTCTTTGTGAAGCCGCAGCAGAAACAGACAGTAATTGAAATTTAACTTTTCTCCCCCTAAGGTCCCCCTGCTCTTTGAAAGCACAGGATACCCTCTGATATTTCCCTTGTCTGACCAGAGAATAATCAACTCTTGCAAATCAGGGAAAGGACTTGAGTTGAATGGCAGCAGACTGACAAAACAAATGCCTCAAGCCATAGCTATTACTGAGAGAGTGTTTCAAACCTTAATTCAGCTAAATCTTTGATTGGCCACTTTGTCTGTGCTATAAACTTTAAAGACCATGTTAGTTACCTGTCATTCTCAGAGATTGTGTCTATACGCTGTCCACTTGAAGTCTGTGTGTCTCCCAGAAGGCACAGATTTCTTTTTCATTTTTAATTTTTAATTTTTACCACATTTTGATTATGGTGATATTATATGGGGTCAGTGCTCAGTCAACTGTTAAATAAATTGCAAATTCTACAAAACACAGCCAGCAGAGTCATTACTAACTGTAATGCTGAAACTTCAAGCAAAATTACATCTGGCTACAATGCTATTCAGATGCATAAATTATACAGCTTCTGATTATCTTAAAGAAAATTCAGCCATTAAACTTATTTTATGGGCACAAAACAAGGGGAACTGCCAAAAGGAATCTGTGCATCCTAAAAGTCACAAGAAGAAAAATAATTGGCAAACCTTTTCTGCCTGCAGTTTTATAGAATGTTCTCTCTCCCTCCTGATGTTCAATCAGCCTCCACCACTGGCACAGATAAAACATGCAATGGCAGAACTGGTGGGGGGAACACAGCCTGTGTAGCTTTTGAACAGCAGGTGGGTCAAACATTTCAAATCTTACCCCAAACAGCACATATCTTTACATGGCATCTAGAAGGGAGAATCTCCAGGGAAGAAAATTGTAATTCAATGCAGAACAATAGAAGGATGCTTGATAGTGGGCTGTTCGGTGTGCTGCAGAACTCCTGAAAGCTTTCCAGCTGCCATGGTGCACGCAAGGAGTCAGTCCTCTTCATGCACAAGTAGGTCACTGATGCACCTGCATCGTATCTGTGTTAAGACTAGAGAAGAATGGAGCCTGGAGTGGCTGACTGCCCAACAGCTCCATGGCATATCGATTACAGACTACATCTGTGTCAGTAACCCCTTAAACTCAGGGGGAAGTCATATTGCTGTTTTCCTTGTTCTCCCACACCCAATTTTATGTCAGTGTTGCCAGTGTTAAATTCAGTGTTATCTTTGAAGAATAAGTGAGCACATTGCTTAAAACAGTCCTGTCACCACATTTGCTGAGTTGCTTCAGTGTATTTTAAACCATCCATATATTTGACAAGTAATTGCCAAAATAGGTTATATGTCACTGACCTTTATCAAAGTCTGATTTTTTCCAAGTCTTGTCTCACAGTTCCCTCCTGTAAAGACATTCAGGCGAGATAATTGCTCCCTAAACTAATTGCCTTCTCTGGTGTTCTTTCCTGGACCTCTGCAAGACAGAGGAAAGCTTGCAATTATTTGTTCTTTGAATAGGTCCGAGCTCCTCAGTCTGGAAATAAGAGCAGGTACCCCAGTCCTCTGTTTTAATTTCCTTCCTTCCTTATGATTCAAGTGCATTGTTGCTTTCATTCTGGAGTATTTCTATGCAGATCTTATGGAGGAAATCATCATTTTATAAGCCAGTATGTGTTACTTTATTAAGTATAAATACAAGTAACAGGAGTAATGGATAGTGCCTATGAGTTCATGTGGAATTACTGCATTACTATTACTAACATTATGGAACCTGAATCTATTTTTACCTCACTGATTAATCATAGCTATTCAGTATTTCAATCTAAATCGATCTTTGAATCACAAAGGAGAGAAGATTAATGTTGTTTTAACAAAGCTCTCTTTAATTCAACTATACAATAGATTCTGACTGATTTAGGCAGTGGCTAGCACATTTTTATCCAAGCAATGAGCTACTCATTGGTTAAGGTATATTGATAGCTATTAAATATGATAAAAATTATTAATGGTACTGAATCATATCAGGGTTTCATGTAAATGGTTGGTGTCAGAAAATAGCGTATTCCCACGGTGTTACAAAAGGAGTTGTTTCTTTTAGTCTAATTTTGCTTTTGGAGAAGGCTCTTTCCTTCATGTGAGTGTGATTATAAGTGTGCAGTGCGATGCTTGTCTGCTTAATGTTTATGAGCAGGTTTGAATATATAGCACTTTGTGGGTACTAAATGTTTCTGTTTACCCTTATTTAGAGTTAGATGCAAGCAGTTTGTTTGAACCTATGTTTAGTTGTTTGTTATGCAGGTAAAGTGTGCGTGATGCTCTATTGGCAAGATGTCCTGGAGAGCTCTGCTTTTACAGCCGGAATCTTCTAGCAGTCCTGTTAATGTCACTGATGAAAACATAGTGGTCTCACTGTGTGAACGGATGATGCAGATCTGCTTTCCAAGATTACTTCATGTAAATAGATCTACTTGATTTTTGAAGGCAAATCCCAAACTACACTTAATTATATGTGCAAAGTTCGAAAATAAATTGGTGTATTTCCATAGGAAAACAAATGCTGAAAAATTTTTGACCAGGCTTAATTCTCGTGAAAAATCTGAAAATCCTTTAGTTGAGTCCACTTAGTAGAATCTCTAAGGATTTACAGTGAATTCCATTGGCAATGGTGAATGACTTCATCAATAATTTTACTCTATCGTCTTAATTTATCAGAAATATATAAATGCCTTTTCATTTTCAGCTGCAAGGAAGAGAAGAACATATATTCTAAGAATCTACTGCACTTAGCTTAAGACAGTTTCTGCCATTCATTTCAATTGTACTCTATAAATTTTAGAGTGCTTGAGTATAAATTGTCATTTCTGAACTTGTTGATTGTGTGAGGGTCTGTTTTCCCTGCTTTGTTTGAGACCATTCCATGCAAGTCAAAATATGGAAGGAGGAGAAAAGCAGGGCTGGGAGAAAGAGGAGAGAGCTATTTCCCCTCTTCACCCCCCTCTTTTTTTCTTTCTCTATCATAGTTAGCCTCTTCTTAAGTGACAATACTGTGTTATTCAGAGAAACTGTTTCTACTCATTATGTAAAAAATGTTTGAAGCCCTAATTAGCTGAAATGGCTCCTTTTGACTGCTTAAGAATAAATAATATTAAAAAATAGAACATATTTTAAATGTGAAAATAACATCTTTTAGGTTACCATTATAAAGCGTGTTACAATCTGACATACTTAAGGTAAAAATTAGAAGACGACAATAAAAGGTGCTATTTTTATGCAACTAGAAAGCAAGGTCGTAGTGGTGGTTAGTTGTGAGATGGTGGTGGGTGAGCTCTCTTCTCAGTTTTTGTCTCTGCTACAGGCTTCCTGTGCTAGTGTCTGTGAAAATGTTTGGTTGGGTTTTTTCCCCTTGTATTCCTTGGGTTTTTTTATCTGCAAGATTGAGTTTATACAGTCTCTTTACTCCCATTTCCAACTTCTCTGAGGAAAGGACTGTTTCTTTGGCATTCAATGCACATAATAAATTAATTTGATATGCTTATTGGCTGTAGGACTTGGTCGCTACACTTTTGTGTGCTCCAGCTTCTGAGAGATGTATCCTGTTGGTGCTGCTTGCCTGTAAAACATTGCAGAAGACACGTTGTTAGTAGTAGTACTGGCTGAAATCATGTCCCCTTCTGGAAATATTTAATCAGAAATACCAACCAATTTGGAATACCTCATTTCTGAATACATTTCCAAACCCAACAGTTTTAAAGTAATGTCAAAGCAAAGTTTATGTTCTTGTTTTATTTGCTTCATGCTGATATTCTGCTGTATGGAGCATGCTCCCTAGTCAGGTTGTAAACCTCATGATGCACCAAAGTCTCTTGGGAGCCAAACACTTCTCTGTCATGGGAGCGATTCATGGTATTACATTGTGGGAGAGAGACTCCATTTTGTGAGGTTCTAAATTCATAGAAGAAAATGTTTAGACAGATCCCAGTGTGAGCTATGAAATGATTATAATTCCCAAGAGACACCACTACTGTTTTTCCATATCTAAATAATTGAGGCTTATTTTTGACAGTTCTTTCTAAATTCAAGGAAAGTACATAGTTTTAATGAAAAAGTGTTGCATTGTTGAAAAGCTTGCTGTCAAGTAAACAAATAACCCCACAGCCCTGGATTTTTAGCCATATTCCTTATGCGCCTTGCTTTTTATCTTGAAATATTCATTTTCTGAAAAATGAGCTTTCAATTGCATCACCATTTTAGGGAGGTTATGAGGACTATGTTTTCAATGTTTATTGAAAAAAATCTTGCTTTTTGGTCGAAAAAGGAGAACACTAGTGTCTTTACTAGTATCTTAACAGCAATACACTAAAGAAGAAACTTATGCAAGAAAACTTTCCATTCTTGGCAGAGGAAGAATGTCCCATTTACATACAGATCTTAAAAATCAAATAAATAAATGGGAGGTCCACTTCAGATGAGTTCTTGATAGCTATGCTAGCACTTTTAGCTTTGGTTTCAGTTCTAGGTTTCTGTAGTTCAGGTTGCAGTAAGTTCAGAGACGACTGCCATCACGTTTCATTTGTATCTGCCGTAGTGGAGTTCCAGTAGAGTTTTGGATCACTAAGCTACAGTAAATGGGAACTTGTGTAACTGCAAGAATCCACAGCCACTCACCTCGCTGTTTTAGAGATGTGTTCAACTCCCTTTGAAAGCTATTCAGTACACTATCTTTCTTCTAAACTTTATTTACCCTTTTTCCAGTATGCTGAAGCTGAAATAATTCCACAAATATAGCTGCTGCCCTGGTTTTTTATACTACTGTATCTGACAGCCTTTCTACTTTGGAGATTTTAAGGTTAGTAAACTTACACTGCAGACATGCACTCTTTCTGTGTGTGAATGTGAATTGCAATCTCTTAGAAAAAATAAACATTTAGGAATTGGGAAGCTATTTAGAAGCACAAATTCATTTTTTTAAATGCGGCTAAAATGCATAAATGTCTTCTGTGCATTTGCTGTAGCTTCCTATCTTCATTTTTGTGACCTCTAGCAGAAGTTTAAAAGGGAATTGGAAAAAATATTTCTCTCCATTGAGTGGTTAAAAGAAAACTGTTGCAAATTCTGTAAGCAGTGGATTATAATAAATCAAATTTTGTACTCCCCCTTCTGGTTGTGCTTTTAAGGAGTATGCACACATGGAAGGCAGGAGTAGGATTGTCAATTTGTTATCTGAAAACAGTTTTAACATGTATTTCTAACTGAAATATGTCAGCTAGGGAGCATATAATTTCTTCTACTAGGATGCTGCGTGTATACAACTTAAAATAACAATGTAAGGAGATATGCCAATATTTTGGTGGTTTTCATTTCAAGACAACTATTTCTGTTTGCTTGGGATTGCAATCTGATAGTCCTTCTCACACCAAGCAATACTTTACTACTTAAATGTTCCTACCAAGATGAATAAGTTTACTGAAGACACAAAGTATGGGTCAGATGAGCAAAGTCACAAGGCCAATAGGTCTGTAACAGGTGATGAAGGTTTATTAGCAATGTAAGGTCACCAACCAATGCAAACAGAAATATGGAGGCAGCATTTTATAATAAATACAAGAAATGCATAAAATTCTACCAGTGTAGCACAAGATGCAACAGTATAAAATAACTTTTTTAGTAAGCCAAATCAAGTTTTCCATCTGTATATGCAGGGTTGTTTAGAAACAAATGACGGATTTCAGTATGAAACCTTGGCAGTACATGGGTTTGGGGGTGCGCCGCAGACTTGCACATCCTTGCTATAAGTATCTATTTGTTTAAGAACTGTTCTGCTGGTGTGAGTGTTGGCAGAAGCATGCATGTCCCTGCAGGTGTGGTAATGACTTTTACAGCTGTGCCAGCTGTGGATTGGGCCCACTGAAGCCTCATTTATTTGAGACTTACATTATTAAAAGTGTACTATTTAATTCATTAGGGAAGCTGCCATCAGTTTAGAAGTGCTAGCGATGCTTAGTAGTTTATATGTTCTGAGAGCCCAATAAACATCATCTACTTCAGTTACACAGTGTAGCAGTTTTAGATGCCTGGTTGCTTTCCCGGATTGTGCTGCCATTCTAATTAAATCAGACTTGGGGATTTGAAATAGAATTGGTGTGAAATACACAATAAGAGACTGTAAGTAGTTTAAGACTGGCAAGGCCTGGATGTGAACTTAACTACCATGGAAAGTCAGAGGAACCTGAGACTGCCTCCCTGTCCTGTGACCATGTCCCACTACAAGACTCTGCAAAGAGTTCTAATGCTATTTTCTGTCACTTTTTATTCGGTAAATAGCTTTTGTTCTTAAACGAGATATGACTTTCTTTCCCGTAGTTCTGCTTTAAATGGGATGACAGTAGCATCACATCCTCAAATAAANATGACAGTAGCATCACATCCTCAAATTTGACTACCATCATCAGCACTGAGAAGGAAAAATGGAATGACCCATAAAAGCATCCTAAAGCTGCTGAGACAGGACAAAGGATGACAGTTGGAGAGTAAACCACTCTCCTAAGGAATATAAACCATGTGTTCAAAAATAGGAATAAGAGGTATTTTTGGATAGCAGTGCTACTTTGTATTTATTTCAAAATGGACAATAAATGGAAACTGCGGATCAAATCTACAAGTTCTGTTCAGGTCATGGCTGTGTGTTAAACGTAAAGAAGACAGGCCTTCCAGCTTTTCCAGTCAGAATAACTGAGAAAGTAAATTATAGGACAACAATATCACTTAGGAAAGGAAAAAGATGAACACCTCTGATCACAGTGTAAGAGATATGACATCGTGAAAATGGCAGCTATAAACCAAAGAGGTCTAAGGAGGGCAGGTAGTGTTTCACATAAAAGTATGAAACAAGGGTTACTTGCAATGTAAGGGGAATGAGAAGCAAATACTGTGAAGAGCTACAGCCTTGGGCAGAGTGGCATAGTTGTTGAACAAATAATTAGATAAAGCCTTCTATTTTTTATAAATAATTCTCTATGTCTTATGGTTAAAATTACTTCTTTGCAAGCTTCTTGCAGCTTTTAAAAGAAGTGCAGGAACCCATTGCTTAGAAATTTTTCCACAATGCAGCAATTCATGTGGGGCATCTTAAATATTGCCATTTTGCAATGCCTCATTTCAAAGCCATAAAACTCCAATATAACTAGACAAGCCATTGCTGTGATACATGACAAAGCTGGCATTCACAAACAACATAATTTTGTAAGCATTTAATTAAAACACATATACTGTTTGCACATTCAGCTGAAATCAAAAGTGGTGCCCACACATTCATCAGAAACCAAAGCATGGCAACTATTAAAGCAGGAGAAAATAGGTTATGGTTCTGATAGTGTAGTCTGTATTAGTGTAATGCAGAGGTTAATGTGTATGCTTAATGCAGCGTAGTTTTAAAGATTGCTAGGATATCAAATTTGGACCACCTTCCTGTCCTTTTAAAAGCATTTTCTTATTTCATAGTCTTGTAACCCTTTTAAATATGTATAAATTGTCCTCAAGTTATAAGGTAGAATAATTTTTACATGTATAAAAATATGTTGACTAGTGCCTAAATGCTAGACTCTATGGCTGTCACTGCCTATTGTATATAATTTTCCTAGACACACAGCTAGCCTTAGGCTGTGAAGGTGTAGGAGCCCTGTGTCAGAAAGACTTTGACAAAAGATATATAGCTTTTAATTTGCCCAAGGAACAGAGGGAGCAGATTTATGACCTAAAATACAAGGCTGAGAATTGGCTGTATACTTTCAGCTAATGGGTATAGAAATGAGGAAATTCACAATGGCTACTTCATGCACAGACTGCCTCTTTTGCATGTTGTATAAACAGTCCAGAAAAATTTACAGGGCTATAATTTTTTAAAAATAAGGTAAATGGTAGACCTGTGAATGCATTCTATATCTTCTACCTCTTCTTGAGCTTACCGTATTTTGTAAAATTATATCTCTAGCCTGCTTTGATTGATTACTTTGTTTGCATGTGTATCAGGCTAGATTACTAGCATTTTTAAAGGAAGTTTTATGAGGAGGTGTATTTTGTTTGTTTATTGGCTATTTTTCATTAAGGGCCTTTGCAGACATTAAAGAGTCTCACAAAATTGTGGAACTCGCAAACAGTTAGGACCAGTTCCATAGGTAGTATAAAATCCTGTCAACTTTATCTGAATGAAGTTGCACTGATTTATGTCGGCTGAGGATTTGGCCCGTAGAATTGATCTTGGATTGTAAGAGAGAGACTCTGACGGTGTCCTCTGTTCTTAACTCCTTTGACAAAGATAGCTTTAGAAAACCATTTTGATTTTGTGGATTTATTCTTTGTCCTGACTGTCAGCAGACATAGCAGTTTAAGATCAAAGGGGAAGAGATTTGAAGATTAAACGTCTTTGAACTGAAAATGTCCTGCAGCCCCATAAATTCCAACAGAGATCACTAAATCGAGAGTGCAATCATCAGATGATTTGTTTTAATGATGCATGGATCGAAAGCTGTCTCAGAGGTGCTGTGAGCTCTGTACATACACTCAAAGCAATAGTGAATGTGCACCATCAGGGATCCTGTGCCAGAGGAGTTCTCTGATCATCGGTGCCATCACATCTCCAGGAGCTGCTGGGAACAGCCTTACTGAGGCCCTGGTCTCCTCCTCTAACTTGTGCATAAATAGGGCTGACCCAGTAGGACATCATTAGCCTGTTGATAGCTCCTAGGTGATACAGAGCTCCCATAATTTCAGAAGCCTTATGGTGATACTAATCCAGTCACTACTGTTAGATAAAGGGGTGTAAGGAAGTGGATTTAAGATTATGACTGCAGCCAGGAAAGTATGTGAATGTGACATTCTGATCTGCAGTGGCACAGACCAAAGGACTATATCTCATAACTTCTATTAAGGCCATATTCTCTGCTCTTTTATCTTCAGTTGTTAAAGACACTGAGGGATAGAGACTCTACCTCATCTTACAGACGTTCTAGAGGTTAATTATCACAACAATTAAAAACTGTTTATTTTTTCCTCATCAGCTTCCAACAACGGAATCACATTATGACGTATCCTGTTAAAGCGCCTTCTACCAAAACTGTAACTGCTAGGTTGAAAGGAATTGTTGGCTCTAGTAGTGATGGATGTTTCTTTGGAAGTAGTTCTAAGGAATAACTACTGTGAGTGAACACCTGCAAAAGATAGAAAGACAATGAGTTGCCTCGTTCTTTAATTCTTCAAAGATTTAGGAACATGAAAACAATATATTAGAAAAAACTCTGGTAGGATTATTCTGCTATAATCCCTATTTATTCTTTTGTTTCTCCATGTAATATTAGTATTTGCATCCTAATTAGTGATTATAACTGAATTTTCTAGGAAGAAATTTGTTTTCCTAACAAAACTTATTTTGGGAGGTAAACTTTCTACTACATTCATTTTTCATAGATAAACAATCCACTTAAGCCTACATATCAAAGGATAACATAAAGATGTTATTTGAAGACGAATTACTGCCTCAAGTAGCTTCTGTAGTGTATTTGCAAAATGCCAGTTTCAGAAGGGCCAAGGGATTATTGACTTAAGATAAATGGCTAGAAATGATATAATTATGAATTCTGTGAGAAGCCCTTGTCACAGGAAAGATATATATGAAATGTTGCTATTTGCCTTTTTTTTGTTTTGTTAGCATAATCCATATGAAAAAAGAATTGAGACATCAGAATGACAATGATTCATACTTTCTGTGACTTCTGTGGGGTTTTTTTCCTTTTCTTTTTCTTCCCCCCCCCCCCCTTTTTTTTTTTTTTTAACAAAGGGCGGCTTGGATACTATTTGTAACTCACCAGATTTTAACAAATGTTGCATTTACTGAACTGCAAAACTGAACTGCATTTTCTGAAGTGAAAACAAACAAAAAAACCCACATTGTTTCCTGCATTTAAAAGTGAGACAACCCCTGGAGCAAATACCAGATTTCCAGTGAAATCATCTTGGGGTTTTAATGGAAGAAAGAGTAAAAATGAAATTTCTAGTACTGGGCATATCTAGTACTCTGTGCCTGGCAAGATCATGGAGTGGATTCTCCTGGAAACTATGCTAAGGCACATGGAAAATAAGGAGGTGATTGGTGACAGCCACCATGGCTTCACTAAGGGCAAATTGTGCCTGACGAATTTGGTGGCCTTCCACGATGGGGTTACAGCCTTGGTGGATAAGGGATGGGGCTTTGAACAACCTGGTCTGGTGGAAGGTGTCCCTGCCCATGGCAGGGGGGTTGGAACTAGATCATCTTTATGGTCCCTTCCAACCCAAACCATTCTATGTTTCTATGATAATCATGCACAACTATGTAAAATACGCTCAAAGATCTGGAGGTCAGGCTTAGTGCAGTGCCCCCTATGGCTTTAAACACTAGGTACTTTAAGACTCTCTAAGCCAGATGCTTTTGAAATTACCATACAAAATCCCTCTAACGTTGGCTAATTTGTAGCAATGGTTTCTAGAGATACTGATTTCCTTTTTCAGGTGGAATTTTTCTAATCTGTCTTTTAATGCTAGAATTTCCTTTTTGTTGTTGTTGTCTTGATATTCTGGCAGTTTCTAAGTGCTTGTCTCATGAATCAGGTCCAATGATGGTAGGTTCCTGTGAATAGAGGAGAAAGAATTTTGTTGCTGTTACAAAAATTTTATAGACTATGCACTCTATATGAAAAACTATTGCATGTAAGTCAAAATCCTCTCAGACTTATTTTTTTCCTAGTTCTATGCTCTGCATTTCATAGGTTGAATGATTGCAATGAAATATAACTTTATGCATGTATAGAAAAACTCTTATTCTTGCTTTTGATTGTCATTGTGCATTCAGAGTTCTCTCACTGATACTAATTTAATTAATAGGCATAAAAGTTGTTCCGGGCCCAAAGAAACATTTTTCTGGGTTTCCATGAAAATGTGTAACTGATAGTACTCTCAGGAGATAGATAAATGTCTATGTCAATCTGTGATTAAATAAGCAAAAGATCTCTTTATGTTGTTAGAAACTTGGTGTTACAATTAATCAAAAATGAGGAAATCTTTTAGATGGAACAGAATAACAAAAATATATCAAGATAACCTCAAACTCAGAAATGAATGAAGAAATTTTTAGTAGCCTCTCAGACTCTAATGAAAAGTATGTGTGAAATAAGCACTAATCAAAACATAGTTGAAGTACTAAGTAAAGCTAATATCCCAGTCCTGCAAACCTGTGTGGCTCTATTAACCTTGAACACTGGCATCCCAACTTTATTAATGCCTTTTTTTGTTTGTTTACCATCTGCACGCACACTGTAAATTCTGCCTTTGCTTTGCCGACAAGCAGAGGGCCAGCCTCTTGGCAACTGGGACCTTAGTTTTTGAGGAGATTGAAGCTTGACAGATAAGAGCTCAGGTGGCTTTCCGCACCCATGGGGGAGCAGCTTGTCAGCAGCAACCGGTACATACGGCACAGGGCTGCAGTCTGCTGGGAATGTGCCTGCCTCCAGCCAAGTTACAATGCACATGGGTGTTTCTTCCTGTCCTGGTTTCAGCTGGGATAGAGTTACTTGTCTTCCTAGTAGCTGGTACAGTGCTATGTTTTTGAGCTAGGTATGAGAAGAATGTTGATAACACACTGATGTTTTCAGTTGTTGCTAAGTAATGTTTAGTCTAAAGTCAAGGATTGTTCAGCTTCTGATGCCCAGCCAGCAAGAAGGCTGGAGGGGCACAAGAAGTTGGGAGGGGACACAGCCAGGGCAGCTGACCCAAACTGGCCAACGGGGTATTCCATACCATGTGACATATATAAACTGGGGGGAGTGGGGGCTGGGGGGATCGCCACTTGGGGACTAACTGGGCGTTGATGGGTGGGTGGTGAGCAATTGCATTGTGCAACACTTGTATATTCCAATCCTTTTATTATTACTGTTGTCATTTTATTAGTGTTACCATTATCATTATTAGTTTCTTCTTTTCTGTTCTATTAAACCGTTCTTATCTCAATCCACGAGTTTTACTTCTTTTCCCAATTTTCTCCCCTATCCCACTGGGGGAGTGGGGGGGTGGGAAGTGGGTGAGCGGCTGCGTGGTGCTTCGTTGCTGGCTGGGGTTAAACCACGACACTTCCTTAGCAACCTGAGTGACTACAAGGCATTATTACCTGCAGGCTTGAAAGGAACCCGGTTTGTGTAGTGACATCCCTCTGGTCTCCACACATCCCCGAGACAAACTGCCACCAGAGAGGGCTGCTCCCCAGTGACTGTTCCTTGCTCTTCCCAGTGTCTGTGACTGCCTAGTTTTTCTGCTCCTTGATGACCCATACAGCCCTTGCCCAAGGGCTGGGCAAAAAGAGAACAGAGTGACCTTCTCCAGCCAAAAAGCACAGAACAGACCCTTAAAGAGGTTTCTTTGGGGTAAAATTGCTTTTACTGCAATGCAGCTCTTAAGCTAACATCCCTGTAGGTATGTCGTATATACTTGCATGTTTTTCCCATCCTTCAGAAAAGGGGAAAATTTTCTAGGATTTATTTAAAAGTCCTTGAAAATCCTTAGGAAAATGAGTGGGCAATTTCCGTCCCAGTGGGAGGGGAGTTTTCACTGGAATTGGCAGCCTCTAAACACAAAATACATGCACACTGCATGTGCACGTGCACACACACACAGAGTCTCTCTTTAGAGCCTAGTATGTCAGGATGGTAGAGGGGAATAAAGATTTGCTTACTATTATTTTTGTATACATATCCTTCCCATTCATGAAAGACTCACAAGGCCCCTTTGTGCCATTATGTCTAGAAGCAAGAAGACATTCTTAATAGCACTGTCGCTTTTCAACCAATCCAGTGACAGATACGACTGAATAATATAAATTCTCTAGCCATTCCTTGGCATTTATTTCAATGTAAGTGTATTTTTTTTTCAAGTAGAAAACCCAATAGTAATTTATCAAGGGACAAATCATTTTTTCTTGGCAGTGGAGTCTGCAAAATCCCCATTTTTAAAGCACTAAATCTCCCTTCTTTGACAGGAGTAAGAAAGCATTAAAAGCTTTGATTTAGCTGGATCATACAAAATAGTTTCTCATAATTATCCTTTTGGATGATATATGCTTGTCTTTTTTCCCTTTCTTATTAAACCTGAGGTCTCCATTTTTCATCCAGCTGTATTACTAAATTAAATTGCCTTTTGTTGTATTCAAGTTAAGCACTTTGCCGAAAGCTTTCCTTGTTCAGGGAAATAACATTTACCCAACGTGCTCCCTGTTTTACTGTTTAAATTTACTGTTTGCAATTGTTTGGTTTGCTAAGCAATTTGAGGTTATCGTTTGTTTTAATAGGAATAATGAATCAGTGTAATTTAGTGTTGTATCTTAGAGTACAGTATCCGGGGGAAAAAAAACTACAGCTCACAAGGAATTCTTATTTCAAATTGAAATGTAGATTGCAAACATGACAGAAACAGCTTTTCGCATGTCCAGCTTTCCGAACTTTCCATTTTTATTGCTGCATGAAAAGGAAGTCTGGCTGGCTATGAAAGAATTCCATGGGGGATACAGTCACGCTCATTGACAAAATAATAGAAAACAGTTCAGCATGCCACCTTTCTTGGACAGTTTGCATCTGCAGATTAAAAAATTGCTGTGGAAGCCAGAGGCAGCTTCAGCCAGAGTTTTAATTCTGTTCTTGCAAGGAGAAGGCTAAAATTTTATTGGACTAAATTACATAAAAATCTATACCAAAATTTAATAAAAAACTATCCATGATCAGCACATCAAAATAAATGGCTCATTTAAGGATTTATTATATGCTGTTCAAGATATTATACAAGGTAATGAATTCAGAGGCCATTGTTTTGTCATGTAGTTCTTTCCAATGAACTTTGCCATGGTGCAAGTGATACAGTCCACCTGACCACTGTCCCCTTCTTGCTTGGGATATTTCAGATCATGCCCTGGTTCTGCCACTGAGCATGTCATTATTTGCCCTTTGCTTAGCTGCCGTGAATGTCACTGTATTGGAAGGTCTTTCCTGGGCTGTACCAGCAAGACTTTACAGCCGTGACAGCCAGATTATGGTCCGTTGTTCTCTTTAACATTTATCCCAAAGTTAATAACAGTGTGAATTATACAAGGCCTGATAAATATGGAACTGAAGTTGGTAATACAGGTCAGTGTAGCTTTATGAAAAAGAGATCATGTCAGAGTCATGTGATGGGCTTTTGAAGAAATTCTAAATGTCGTTGATAAAAGACTGACATCATTGATGTAGATCTATCTGTAGGTTTTTCTGTGGCATGGTATCTTGACTCATAACTTAAAATGGTGAAAGATCAACATAATACAACAGTGGGTCTGGTGTTAAAAAGAGCTTATGCACGCTCTGAACTTCACCAGGCTTTCCTGGCATGATCAAGTTAAGGGAAGAACTGACTTCCCTTAGAGAGGTCAGAGCAGAGCAGCGAAAAGGATCAGATCTGGAAAAGGAAGCACAGCAATCCACATAAAACAAGTAGATACTTCCCTTGTATCTAGGAAGGTTTACTTTGACTACAGGAGAATGCCAATGGACATATGGAGGTTGTGGAACTTTTCTAATTTGAGGCGTTTCTAAAACATGGATATAGATTATTCTAACTTGGAATAAGAGGAACGGAAGAGGTTACTTTTGAAAGTCATGTGCAACTGCCACGATACAAGGACTGACGAGAGAACATGCAGAAGAGGCAGGAGCAAGGAAACCCAAGGGAAAGGGGTAACACACGCTGTATGGGTCTGGACCCCCTGAAAAAAATGAAGGCACAAGGGACTGGTACTCTGATAGAGAAACCCAGATGGTACAGGTACAGGCAGCAGAGCTGGCTCACATATTTATGACTGTTTTTGTAAGATTTTACTGAAGGGAATAGGGAAGAAGTTATGTGACAGTGGATGGGAAGAGAAGACTGAAGAATTTCCAGGAAAACCAAAAGATTTGTGGGGTGTGAGAAAGTGGAGCATGAGTATTGGCTTATACAGGAAGTTATGGTCGTGGTGGCCTTTGTCAGCCCTGAAAATCTATGAATGTGTAATTTCCAAGATAGCTTTGAAAATCTCTCCTAAAAGGCTCTATTTGCCCTTTGTATCCTTCATAATAAATTGCAAAGACAGTCCTTTACAGGGAAGCTTTCTCAGTCTTATACTCCAGTTTTTTCCTGGTTTTCATTTAAACCCTGCTACTGTAACAGATGCTGATATAACTTTTTGTGTTGATAGTTTTAGGCACAGCATTACTTTGTTGACAACTTAATAATCTTTTTAATTTATTTATTATATTTAAGTATCAGAAAGGCTTGTGCAGCTCCACCTCTGAGCTGCTAAATACTGTAAAATACTTGGCTAAGGCTTATGAGGAAGACCTGGACCTATAAGTCAGGGAAAGATTCAAATTTCATAATAGGGCATTTTGTTTTGTGTAGTTTGAAGTCACAAACTATTCTTTCTTTTGGTATTTCAGTTTTTGCATTTCATGTAGATTATAATGTTGATAATAATTAGAAAAGTGTGGGCTGAATTAGTCTTTTTAAAAAGCCCAAAGTCAGTCTTAGGATTGCTTCCAACACTGCATGGATATTTGATGTGATAAAGGTATACACACATTGTCACATGCTAGTAAATGCTAAAATTTATCTCACAGATTATCTAAGTGCAGTTAGTACTTTTTCCTTCTGCTGAGGCATTGGAGCATATAAGCCATACAAAGTCTTTCATAAGTTAACATTTTCTGGCTTTTTTTCTGCAAAAAACACCTCAAATATTACTGAAATGGAATTTGTCTGCACTGCTCTAGACATATGCTCCTGCACTCCTGATCACTATGTTATGAGATTAATCATATATTAATAAACTAATAATGATGAATGCCAGATCTACAGAACTGTCAAGCTTTCTTCTGCATTAACAGCACTTTTCATTGAATTATCTGTGAATCTGCCTTATGGTCCAAAGCTGGTTATTAGTTTCTGTGTATTCTGAAGTATCAGCAAAAAGAGAGACATGAAAGTGATAGTTTTCCATGTTGAAGTATGCTACATAAAACATCTACCTGGTTTCCAGGCTCTTAAAATAAAATCTTTTTGCTGTTTTGGGTGGATATTGGACGAAATTTGCATCACACTTTCAGATAGGAAACTAATTTGTTTCCAAAAAGTATAGGCATCATAGTACAGAGCTTTTGTATGATTCTGCTAATTATGTGGTCTACCATATCTTTCGGATTTAGTCATGTTAGTAAAAGCATTTAATTATTAATCATAAATAGGGGAAAAAACCCTACCCCCATGAAATTTTAAAAGCTCTGCTAGAGTACTTTGCTAAGCTTCCCAAATTGTCATTTAGGCAATAACAAATTGGGTGAAACTAGAGGGATGTGAGACCATTTGTTCATTGCATACGCTGATAACCTGAACTTCTCAGCATGCCAATGTGTTGTCAGTCACATGGCAAAATTACATGGAGAGGGTAAATTGCCACTTTGCTTGTGTGGCTAAAAAGATACGGTAGGAATCAGAAGACATGGTACAGACAGATGAGAAAATGGAGTAAGAAAACCTTCCTGATACGCTTGCCATAGGCAATGCACGCTCTTCTTTAACTAAGCATCTGCTAGTATTTGCTTTCAGACCTTATGGGTTTTTGTCACTGTATGGAGGCTTGTTTAGCCTTGAGCTTATTTGGAGACTATCTGCTCTGTTGAGTTCTCTCAAGGGCTGTGTCTAGTCCATCCAAGCAAATTTGAGAGCCCTCTAACTAGGGGAAGACACAGAAAAACTGAAGAATCAAATGATTCTAGCAATGAAAGGCAGATTGTGGTATACAGACCTTCATTTGGACGTGTCTCAAGACTTGGAGGGTTGGCTGCTCTGTGTTCTACAAATGGACTTTAATCTTGTTTGGAGGATCTAGAAGGAGCCTACTGTGCCTGACACAGAGCATGGTACTCCTTGTCTCAGTGTGCAGCTTTGTGAGGTTTGCAGAAAGATGTTGTGAGGAGAGATGAAAGAATCACCTAGCCAGCCAGACCAGCCAAGTCCACTCCAGTGATCAATGAGGAGACAGACTTTCACTCTGCTGCTCCAAATTTGTCATTAGTATGTTAATGAGGCTCTGATAGCCTCGGATTATTGAGAACTGGTGTCCTGGGACTGCTTTCAGGTATCTTCCTGAATCATCCAAATGAATTGTTTTTATCTGACTCAATAATTAAGAAACCTGAAAGGATTGGCAGGAACTGCAATCCCAAAAGGAAAGGTGATAGTGCATAATCCCATATTATGAGAAGATATTGACAGACCCTCAGAAGTCTTTGGCATAGGATTTTGCCTTTGCTATGGACGATAGTTAGGTACATTTCTAAGGAGATAAGAGTTGTGATGTGGATAGGATGGCATTTTGTGTGTTCCTAGTGGCTGGGTCTTAGGGTCTATGCTGATATTTAGCCCACCTCACAACAGCTTTGAAAGCTATTTTGTATGTGGTCCTCTGTAAGTACAATTAAGTCATGTTTGGCACTGATTCTGCTCCCCTTTTTTGCAGACCCATTGGCCTGAAGGCACCAGCTGTATTAGGATTTAAGAAACTTCAGGATTGGACTCCCTATTCAGATGGTAGCATTAGGATATAACAGTGATGGAAAGGGTGGATTTACGTGGTAGTGATGTCATTTGAGTTCAGCCAACGATCTGATGTTATTGAGGTACTTACAACTTTGGAATATCCCATTGTTGTGGTTTCGGTTTCAGCCCAGCCGGTAACAAAGCACCACGCAGCCGCTCACTCACTCCCCACCCCCTCCCCTGGCCACGGTGGGATGAGGAGAAAATCCAAAGGCAGGCTCGTGGGTCGAGACAAGGACTGGGAGGGATCACTCCCCACTGATGGTCACGGGCAAAAGACAGGCTCAACTTGGGCAAGAAACAAAATCCATTTCATTGACTACCAGTCAAATCAAAACAAGGCTATTAGGAAGGAAAACCCAACCTCAGAACCCCTTCCCCCCACCCCTCCCTCCTTCCCGGCTCAGCTCCACTCCTGGTTCTCTCTTCCTCCTGCCCCCGGCGGCACAGGGGAACAGGGGATGGAGGTTGGGGTCAGCTCCCCACACCTTGGCTCTGCCGCTCCTTCCTCCTCAGGGGGAGGACTCCTCACTCGTCCCCTGCTCCACCATGGGGTCCCTCCCACGGGAGACAGTCCTTCACCAACTTCTCCAACGTGGGTCCTTTCCACGGGCTGCAGTTCTTTCCGAACTTCCCTGGCGTGGGTCCTTTCCGCGGGCTGCTCTCCAGTCACACACTGCTCCAGCGCGGGCTTTCCCATGGAGTCACGGCCATCTTGGGGGGCCTCTGCTCCTCCGCTGCCCCGCTCCCCTCCCTGGGCTGCAGGGGGACAGCCTGCCGTCTCCCCACGGGCTGCAGGGCCATCAGCCTCCTCAGGCGCCCCTCCTCCCCCTCCTTCTTCACTGTCCTCGGGATCTGCAGAGGGGTTCTTCTCACGTTCCAACCCCCCCACTCCCTGCCGGTTCCCCTTCTTCAATCTGTTCTCCCAGAGGCGCTCCCACTGTCACTGATGGGCTCGGCCTGGGCCAGAGGCAGGGCTGACTTTTTGTAGCTGGGGGAGCTTCTAGCAGCTTCTCACAGGAGCCACCTCTGCAGCCCCCTCCCCCACTACCAAAGAAAACCACACCACACAAACCCATAACACCCATGAACCTCAGAAAGGGATCTGCTTGTTTGTTGCAGCTTTAAGGGTTCAATATCTTTTGTTGTTTGAAAACAAACCTCAGCTTTTCCTTAATTATTACTCATCTTAATGTGTGTCCATTATAAAAAGAAACCCAAACCAAACAAAAAAACCCAAACAAAACCCCTCTAGAGTCTGCTGAATGAACTTCTACAGATGTAATAACATTTAGATTACACATACCATGTTTGTGGCGGATAGAATAGTTGAGAGTGTCAGAGGAAGATTGAGTACTGAAACACTTGCTCTTAATTTTAATGAAATTATGCACACCTGGGATGTGTTAGGAAGTATGTAAATCGACTCAAATTCAGACTTTTTAAAGTGCAGATAAGAGATGACCAAAAATCAATACAGAATGCGGTAGGACTACAAGGCAATGCAGATAGTTATTGTCATGAAAGCAATTTCTGGTTCCTTTGTATCCCATAGGTGTAAGTTGAGGGCTTCATTCATTGCCTGCTGGGTTTTAAAAAGAAGTCACAAATGTTTCTCTTATTCACTGGCCCTGTAATTTAAATAGAAGAATCACTATGCATTATCATTGCTTGGCAGTCTCTTATCTAATTAGGCCAGTCCTTTTCTGTAACTGAGAAAGTTGTACTGATAACAAACAGGCAGGTCAAGTTGTAACTTCAAGAGACATTAATAAAGTCATTATTCATTCTGGTGGTTCTTTATGCTGATAGAGAGCCAAGCCTGGATAGGAGGAACAGTTCTGAAAGTTATTACCCCATTCTAGAGAACCAGCAGTTCACCTCAGCTTCTGTCATTGAGAGATGATGGGAAGGGGAATCCCAGGATGGTAGACTGATAAAAGAATAGGCAAAGAAATTGCATGGGATACAGGGAGGAAAATACCATTTCACCATAGGTTACAGCAGGAGTTGTACCTTCTGGAGATTGTTTTATTAATGCAGTATCATATAACTTACGATGAGCTTCATAATTTAGTTGTGTATGGTAGAGCCTCAGTCACTTTCAACAGTAAGTTTCTGATCTGTATGAAGCTTCTTCGGTATAGGATACCTATTCTTGGATACTTTTTCAGGAAGAAGCTTCATGAGGGCTTATGCTTTACCTATGGCAGTCTCTGGTAGCTCTGGGCCTAAATTCACGTTTCCACAGCACCTCATAGCTGTTGAGAAAACCTCATTTCCTTCTGCTTAGTAAGCTTTTTCTTCATTTTATCAGCTGAAGAGGATATTGTCATAATAGACAGTGGTAAGTGAGTCTCAGAGAATTCAGTTCATGCATCTTCCTGTGCTGCTTTGTGGAGCATAGTGAGTAACAGAGATTTTAATGTTCTACTCCAAAGTCAGACTGTTATTCAGAGGCAGTCTGGAAACTTCATTCAGATTCAACAAAGTGCTTGCCATAACTACTGGATTCTTCCAAACTGACATGTGGGAAGACCAAAAAGATGTAAGTGGTTGGGTTTTGGATGTCAGAATGGCAACTTAAGTTTGTTAATTATCTTTAAAATTATTCTTTCTGCATTCTGACTAGACTTATATATGACAAAAATATCGAAAGGGATGAATTCTGAAGTTTATTATGAAATCAGTTGTGAGTCTGTGACCAAAAGGTCAAATACAAAGCTAATTTTTTTCTTCTATGTCAAGGCTTTCATTTATTGAAATTTCTGAGCAAATGCTCGAGTCCATTTCTAATCCTAAAGCACTTGGGCATAATGCTAAGTCTTACTATTAAAAGTGACTAAAACTTAATGAGGGCTTAAACGTTCTACTGATACATTTAGGTTTATTAATTAGAGGTTAAACTACTGTTCTTGAGCCCTTTTGATGGTGGGAGCCTTTATTCTCTGAGCCCCCACCTGAATGGTGGTATCTTCCCTCTGAAGCACTGTCCAAGCTGAGACCTCTGAGGTGCCAGGGTGCTTTCTCCAGCTGGTGCTGGAGATTGAGTGAATAAATTGGTGTGGGGAGTTGTCGTTTCAGTCCAGGCAAGCACTGTCACAGTTAAACTTTATTCAATTAATATTTTAATAGAAAGTTGTTTCTAATGTCTGCAAGTGAGGTAGCCAGAACCAAGCTCCTCTGAGCTGCATTGATACTCATTTCAGAACAATTTAAGAATGCGGAAATCAAGAACAAGAACTGAAAATTAACAGTTGTCAATTCACTGCTGTAGCACCTGCTTTTATTGTTGAATTAAAAGAGCTCTGGCAGCTACAACTGGCTCCACCAGATGTTAAAAGGAGTTTTTAAGATTAATAGCAAAGAGTGTGTCAGATGATGTAAGGAACTTTAATTTAAAAAATAAAATCATACTTTTGTCAGACCTGATACAGAATGCAATGAAATATCAAGGACTAGACTGAAAAGATGTTTTTAAAAACAAGTTCATATAGGATAGGCTCATTTAAGAGAGACTTTCATGGACATGAACTTCCTAGTTCTTACAAATATGGCACAGGTTTCAAGCAACCAATTCGTCTCATGTACATTGACTTAACTCCTCACTTTCATGGATTACATGAAGAAATGGTTTTTTATTAACGTAGTTGTGGGGAAATTTCATCTGGATGATAATAATATCACTATCTGATAGCCAAGTAAACAGAAAAGAAAATCAACTTATGCTGAACATTGTCTTTATACCCACAATGAAATTCTGATAATATGTGCTTTCTTATACATACGTACATGCATGCCTTGAAAGTGATCAGAGGACATTTGCATATTCAGAGACTCCCATTAAAACCAATGGGATTTTGATCATGCAAGTAATTATACATGAAATTTTCATTAACAGAAAATAGGCTGTTATGCCTGGATTTTATTTTCATTATGTGTGCTTTTGGTGATTTGCTGTGCATCCATGAAGGAACTTTTCTTCCCTTACTTGTTATTGGCTAGGTGTAGGACAGGTAGCAGCAAGTGCTGTTGTGTGTCTCATTTCCAGCTGTGTTTTGGTCTGGAGTAGAAAATGGTTAGGCTTATCTCTGCAGTGTCATTGCCTAAAAGGCTGTGCTAGGCTAGAGATTGGTGTGGAAATTTTTTCCCCATTACTGTTAATAATATAACAAATATACAACAGAATCTCATCTCTCTCCTCTCATAAATTTCACATTATCCGTGATATTTTCACATTCACATATTACAGAGATATAGATACAGTCACTCAATTAAGCTGTGACTTTAGCTATTTGGCAAAGGGCTGTTCATTGGTAGTGAGTATGGATTAGGTGAATCTATTTTCAAGGTAAAATTTGACTATCAAAGAACAGTTTTGCCATCTATCTACGAAGGAAATTTCTATTTTACTATTTCTTAACAAGCAGTAACTGAAATCAGTAGCTGTTACCATTCCTCATCTGGGTTAGTTTGTTTGGTCACCTTTAGCCAGGCACAAAGAGACTCTGCAAGTATAAAAAAATGAAAACATTTAAAGCAATTACTTCCTGGGTAACACACAAAGAAATTATCTAGGAGTTTGCTTAAGTATCAGTATGCTCACTGGCTCTGATAAGGTGCCCAAAGAGTACATGCTGTCACAGGAGGCATCAGTTATGAGAAGGGTTGGCCTCCTAGGATGAATCTTTAGTGTGGCTGAGTTGCTGTCTCCCACCAGGTCCATCAAAGTGGTGACACTGACAACTTGACCTGATTACCCAGCCAGCCTCCCTGGTTTTCGTCCGTCAAGAGTTTGTACTTTTCCATGTGGATATTTTTCCTTCTGAATCGTTGAGCTACTAGCGATCCCTGGTCTCCCCAGTGCTACATCTACTTGTAATTTTACCTTTCCTATTGTTCTACAGGCTTTCACACATCCCTAGGATATCTCAGGAAAACTGCTAGGAAAACTTTATACTAGGAGCTTAATTCTCATTGGGGTTAGCATTTCTAGTTAGCAAAACTTTCCTTGCGTTTATCCATCAAACTTGACCG
>VYZV01027395.1:61162-78005 GCA_013401275.1 Pandion haliaetus | reverse complement strand
TTTCTATATTCCCTTCTTTAATCAAAAAAAAAAAAAAAAACAGTAAAGATAATGAAACAAAAGAGAAAAAAACCCTTCAGATTGTTCCTTGCTCTGTTGAATTAAAGCTAGTAAGCAATCAGTGCAGTGTGCATCCAGAAATGATACAGAGTATGCTTTTTTTACAGTGCTATACTATTTACAGGAAGTAAAGCCTGGAATGAGTTATGGAAGTCATTTCCTCATGTATAGAAGTGAATTTTATCACATCTCTCTCCAACTTTATGTCTTCTACTTTATCACTAGAGTTTCTGCTGGCTTATAGCCACTGTCCCATTTTAATAAAGAAAGGAGAGAGGGCTTAATCCGGAAAATGCTTTAAGCCCATATTTAATTTTAAGGCTGCTGAAGAGATGATGACATTGGTGGAGATGTTCATGTTCACATAAAATGTACTATGCATGTGTTTAAGGGCTTAGTTGGATTTTTCCCAAAGGGGGTTTCTGAAGTCCTGTGCGAATGTTTCAAGTAGCACTATTCTTAAAATAAGTGAAAGCTTCTCAGGGAATTCAGAAACTCTGGTTTGGGTAAAATACAGCATGATTTTTATTTGTGATTTGGATTTGACAATATGCCGTAGAAATGTTAATTATTCATATTTGGAGGCGGTGCTGCTAAAGAGAATACTGTTACACATTTTGCTGCAAAAATCAGGCCTTTTTGTAGAAAGTGGTGGAAGGGAAACATGATCTGTTAGATACTTCAGGAGTTTGATGGAAACGCTGAATGAGTTGTACATTTTGAAGCAAAGCAAATCTTTCTGGAAAGTCAGAATGAAAAGAATGTTCTCTTCTACTTTTCTAGTTTGATAAATCAACATTTGGGAGTGTAAACTGTGTTTTCATTTCTATTAACAATAATGCTTCCATGTGTATACAGAAGAACGTGCCCAATGTTTCTTAGCACCTTCTAGGTTGTTTTTGTTTCTTCCTTTTTGTCTTGCCACCTGCACCATAGTTCAGGTACACAGTGAGAAAATCCCAGACTAAGCCTGCCTTTTTCTCTTTTTATATGCTCCATCTATTGTACTTTGTATGTCAAATAATTTCTCATCCTGCATTGCAGTAGCATTCATACATGAATGATACTTGGATTTATCATTCTGTTGGACTCATTTGTGGATTCATTGTAATAAAACATAATACAATTTTGATGCTTTTGGATGCAGAAAACATAGCTGCTGAAGTCTCAGAAATACTGAGCTGATCCAGTTGTTCCCCCCTCTGCCTGCCCAATATTCTACTACAAATCATGTGGATTTCCATTTCGCCTATGGAGGGTACTGCATTAAGATATTTTTCTTAAAGTGACTGAAAACATTCTAGAAATGAAACAAAATCAAAGTGACAATTATTTTGAATTAAGTTGTGAATAAATCTGGTCAATATTACAGTTTATGGCTTTGTGAAATAGAATAATTTTGTAACTGCTGTCCTATTCTTAACATAGGCAGGTGAATTGCTCTTTAAAATACCGTATATACTTTTAATTCTTTATTGACGTTGCTAGAACTCTGAATTCCTTTTAGAACATATGTTACAGTGTTGTAAAATGCGATCATTCCATATACTGTATTGAATTTCATGGTAATTTAAATCCACTGAGGATATTGCTGAAATAATTTGATGAAGATAATATTTTTTTCCTGGTACAAATTATCAGGTTGATCTTTCTTTTTTTAAAGTCTAAATAATTATTTGTAAATGGTTTAAGTTGATTGTGAGTACTAGATTATCAAAAGTTGAGGACTTCAATGGATGTATTTCACCTTGCACTTCTTTTCTCTCAATATTGTAAAGAATTAACTTAGTCCAGGAATGTTTGCCATCATCATTTCTTTAAAGGAAATCCCAGAGAAAATTACGTTTAAATATTCACACTGGAAAATGAATTCTAAGAATAAAGGTTTTGAGGCAGAAGGCTTATGGATAAGGTGAAGACAAACAGATTTAAATTCGGCTTGATGCTGTTTGTGCATCTGTGCCATATTGAAATCTGATTTATTTGGCTCTTTGTCATTTGGAAATCTAAATCTTTTGCCCTTGTCTACATCTAGTGCTTTTACATTTGCAGCAGTTTTCCTACCAATTTTCTCACAAAATATGTGAAAATATATGAGGCTGTATAAACAGCAGTGACTGCGATCAGTGTCGTCACAGGTTTCCTGTAACTATTGCTGCTCACCATTCTAGTAGGAATAAATGCTAGGGGTTTGGGTGGAGGAGGCGGGTTGTTTCCTTGTTGGGGTTTTTTGTTTGTTTGTTTGTATCTCCTATAAGTCTGCAAGTTGAAAAAAACATGACAGGTGGCATCCTCAGTAGGTTGCTGAGAGGCAACAAGCTTTATAAGGAAGGTTTAATCATCACAGCTACTGACTTAAAATGGACATAGCAGCTCTACCTAGCCTGTCAAGCATGGAAGAAATTGCTATAGGTGAAATCACCGCTCACTGCAGGCGAGACCAGCTTTCTAACACTGTGTCGGTGCTCTCCTCTAGCACCAGGGAAAAGAATATCAATCCCAAATGGTTTATATAAAACCAAAAACAGATGATCTTTACAATTGCCTCTCTTTAACGTCCCCGCCTGGGCGGCGTGTGTGCTCCCCCCGGGCTCCCTCCCTCCCCTGCGCCCAGGCACTGCCGGTATAATAAAGCCCTGGCAGGGAATTCCTGCTTCCGATTGGCCTGTTTAAATTACCTCAGGGCCTAACGGCTGCCTGGCGCTCACTGTTCCCCCCACCCCGCGCTTTGATGGGGACCTGCAGGTGGTTTGTGCCCAAGGTATGTCTCCTCTTGCAGCCAAGCCCCTCCCTTCATCTATAGGGCTGCCTAACCTACGAGGAGCAGGCCCAGCCCTGGCCAGCTGCCCCAGCCTGAGGCCATTAGAGGCCACGGGCGGTGGCCAGGGTAGGGCTGTGCTACCACAGGCAGATCCACATGCTTCTAGATGTTCAACCTGCTGGTGGCAGGGTGACGCTCGGAAATACCATCCTGAGCTTTCTGAAGGCCAGTAAAACCCGTACGGCGATAGGGGCTGCTGCAGTGGTATCACTGGATGCAGCACCCGGCATCAGTTATCAGAAATAGGACTGGGGGAACAGCAATAAGAAGGGCTGGCAGCCTGGAGGAACCTCATCCGATGTGTGATTAGCAGTTCAACAGCACAAGCTGAAGTCTGGATGCTGGCAGACGCACAAAGACGAGTACATCAGGTTGAGAAGCAGTTTAATACAGTAGGTGCTATGTGCAAGCACTGATAGGAAAGGCTGGAAGCGAGAGGCATGAAAGGTATCTCCGTCTCCTGTGCCGGCCCAAGAATACATCCCTCTCTAGTTTGGGGGCGTGGGTTTCCAGGTATGATAATATTAAAAATGAATTGTTACAAGCTTTGTTGTTTCAGCTTTCCAGACACGCAGCTTCTGTTCTTATGCAACTAAATTTTTCATGTAGTAAAACATAGTTGCTCATTTTAAAATTAACATGGCTTGACCTCACTCAGTCACTGAATTAAAAGCTGACCAAAAGTACACCTGGCCGTTCTGTGTGGTCAGGAAGATCAGGAGTTATCTTAGCTGCCTAGGAGATGCACCACTACTAGGAGAGTAGGTAGGTATAAGTAGCCAGTTATCAAACCTCAGAAGAATAATTTTAGGCCCCATGGACCATTAAAGGCTATTTTAGTCACTAGAGCTTTTGAGTACTTGAAGATAACAGGTATTTGGCTTAATAACAGTTTTCTCCACTGCTGTGGAAGGGTTTTGGTTTTTTTTCTTTTAATTTATTTTAACATTCTCTTATTCTTAGCAGTCTTTGGCTGGGGGAAGAGATTTAGAAGGTCACATGGGATAAAATTTATAGTACAAACACTGAGCCATTAGGGAATTAAATGAACAGCCTACATGGCCAGGACAAGACCTATGGACTCTTGGAACAGGGGTGAATTTCACCAGTTCTCAGGAAAGATCGATTTCTCTAAAAGTTGGTCTACTATTACTGAAGATTGTTTTTTTTACACAGTATAGTCCTCCTGCATATTTTCAGCAGCTGAAGAGCAACATGTTTGCAGACAACCCATAAAGATCAGTGTTTTTCCTTCCCTCTAAGTTTTCCAAAGATCCCAGTTTGATCTCAGCATGATTTTGAAAGCTTTGATCTTTTAAGGTTTAAGATAGTCCAATGACAACATGGTTCTCCAAGGCAATTTACCTTTCCCTGACTTGTTTAAAAGAAGAAAAAAAAAGGGTGAAAAGGAAAGGCAAAAAATACTTTGTAAGTAAGAAACAAAACCTTCATTAGAGAGAAAGCGTCTGAAAATCTCTTCTCCAGCAAAATAACCCTTTGCAATCCCATTAACCTGCCATCAAAAAATGGTTCTCTGTGGTGGTATACTCTCTACGCACCCTTGTTAATCCATTTTGAGATACTAAAAAAAAAGAAAACCAAACAAATAAATAGTTTATTTACTGTTTCAGTTCAAAGCTAATACACTTAAAAAGTGTAAAATTGTTTCACAGTTGTGTAGGACAACCTTTGCTAAACTCAAATGGAAATAAATAACAGTTCATTGTACCCCAGCTGAATCTTTTTTTGTCAAACGCTCAGATGCAGCCCTCTGTTAAAAATCTCATTATATCTCTCATCACATGGCTGCACGTTCAGTTTAAGTTGCCACATGAATTGGCTGCAGTAGCCGTACCTCCTGTAAGATATGACCATAGTAATGAACGGAGCTTTGGAACTTAATTCTCTTTCTCTTTTCCATCCCTGTATGACAAAGGGAAGGTGCTGGTAGGAGTCCTGAAATATGCCTTTGCTCCTGGGTTTATTGGTTGTTTGGGGGAGCACTGGGGTGTGTGATTACAAGCATGATCTGCTTCATGGTCGTTTGACATTTGTCAAGGAGCACATATAGAAAATAGGTGCTACTTTTTAATGGATGAAATTAAATGGAATAAGCGTAGCACAGCTGGAATGCTGCTACTATATTTATTTTGTACTATACTGGTGGGTAATTAGCATTGTAACAAAGACCACTTGTCCACCTACCCCAATAAAAGTTATTGCTAGTTGCCTGTACCAAGGGCTTAGAAAGAGCTAAGAAACCATAATATACTTAACTGATTATGTAACTCTGTTCCCTAGAGGGGAAAAAAAGAGTTTCTCAACACAGTTGGTGATGAGCTTGTTCCCTAGAGCATGAAACATTAATCTACATTTCTAAAGCCTCTTAGCTAAATATTAGTTAGCAGCCTGTGAACCCGAAAAGGTTCAGAGCAGGGTGAATTGTTAGGTGGTGATTGGTGCTATGAATTTAGTACTTCCTTTCAGTCACTGAGATCTGTCTCTGTGTGTACTGAATGTTGTTCAAAATTACAACCGAACACATTTTCTTAATTACTAGTAAATTGTTCACTTTAATTTTAATTTCATCACTTGTTTCTCATTCTTTTCGTTGTCAATTTGCTGCAACAGAAAAACATGACTTGCAAACAGCATTTTACCTTGCCATCATCTTGGCAATGTACAACGGTGCTTCATCTCACCATCATTTTGGCAAGCGTATAGAAAGGATTATATAACACAAAATGTATGCTTTTAGAAGGAGAAAATTGAGTGTGGGATATGAATCCTGGGGCACTCAGCATGTTGGTGTCACCAGTGGGGTTTAAAAGAGACTAAAATTCCATCTGTCTGCACCACATTACATTGTACGAAGCTTTTGAAGTTTGTGGCATATATTTGAATAAACGAGTAACAAACTATTTTACCTTTTGTAGTTCTTGGGTTGACGTTTTTGTCCCCCTCCATCTAACTCTGAAACACTGAATGTTGACTGTAGCAAAAGACAAATTAGTTAAAGTAGATATGTGATGTATTATTATGCCTTGTGCTATAAAGGCAACCATTTGCTTTGTGTTGATGATGAGCTAAAGCTTAAACTTGCATGCGGGATGCATAGAAATTTCACCTAGCTCAGAGTAGCCATACCTGTTGCATGTTTTTTCTATTCTTCTACAGAAAAGGGATGCAACTGGAGATGATCTGGAAATTTTGCCGACCAAATCCCCTGCTACTGCAAAAATGTAAACCCCTGGTGATAGCTTTGCTCCTACCTCCACCCAGCCTGTGGCATTTTATGATTTCTGTGCAATTTTAACTATTCTGTTGTTACTTGTTGAATATTGGATACTGCATTTGAGTATTCAGTCCAGTGTTCTTAAGCAATATTTGATATCTATTTAGTATTAATATTCTTCATCAAAGTCACAATTTTATTTTAAATAATGATTTTTCTCATTTTTTTAGCCATTGATCATGCTATCATGGTTCTGTACTCAATATGACAGCTCAGAAACATTTTTATTTTCTAATAATGAAAACTGAGGTTCTCATGTTATCACTAGCATCTGAAAATGATAGTTTTAGCCAGCATCAAGAGTAATGAGACTTTCAGTTTGGTCACAAGAGATGGTAAAAATATTTGTTGTAGCATTTCCAATTTTTTGCCCAGGTAAGAAATACTAGAAAAAATATTCTGATGGGTTTTGACTGTTTGCTCTGTTCCCAAAAGTATTAAAAAACTCTCTTTCATATTAACTTTGAAGGAAAGGTTTGGGATGTTGTTTTCTCTGATGCATTTCATACATTTCACTACCCCAGGTCTAAATAATTTGGAACTTCACGGATATGTGGAATATAAACCAAGCCCAGTATTGGTGACGGCATCTAAGACAAATGGTTTCATACCTTTGTTTTATGCCATGTCTTGTCAAATTGGTAATGCATTCACATTAGCTGATTCTACAAGATATACAGCTCTATGTGCCCACATATCTAACATAAAAATCAAATCCTTTATCTTTTCCCATCATTTACTAGGTAGCTCTCCTCCTCTTAGTCTTGCTGGGGTTTTGTTTTTTTTTTTTTTTTAGGGGAATTATGATAACTTACTGCTTTATCTAATTACAGAATGCAAGGAAGAATCCACATAATTAAGATTTTAATTAATTTTATGGCCCTAACTTTTTCATTTTGCCAATAATATTAAAGTGAAGGGAGAAATTTACAATCGAATGATAATAGTAAGTTTGATAAACTGTGAAGAAAATTTAGTCTAAAGTGTTATTAATCAGAAGACACCTTGACAGATCTATGGATCTGTTTGTGGTTCTTTGTCTGGTACCCTAATAAAGGTTGGTTGAAGGTGGAATTTTAACAGACTTTATGTGTATTTTCACATCACTAAAAATAAAAACACGACATCATTCAACCGTTATCTTGAAGTAAGATATTATGGATGTATTCAAATGCTAAACAAGAGTTGGTTCTTCCAGGGTCCCAAGGAGGTGCACCCCTGTGAGAATTTTATTGAGTCACATCAATAAAGTCTCTGTCAATTGCTTACCTTTTGTACTTGGCAAGAATGCCAGAGGCAGACAGCCACAGCGTATGTGCTAGTAACCTGCCCAGCATCACAACGTTTAGAAGAGGAAGGACTTAGTGTCTCCCTTTTGAGATCCCCACTGGGTAAAAAGAACGACAGCAGCCAGTGGAGTAACACGCTGAAAAATAGTGATCCAGGACACACAGTAACAGTGGGGCTCAGAAATGCTGCCAAGGTAATTTGACAGCTGTTAGTGGAACTGTGCACTCAGAACTGATTAAACAGGTTGAGCTGCTGGCCTGGGGCTCAAGCTGTGCTTGGGGATGAGATCGGAGTGAGGCTTCTGAGAACAATAAATCTCAGATAGGTACCAAGAGCAGGCAACAGGAGATGTTGCTGCAGCAAAGCAAGAGTGCAACTAGACCACTCTGTGAAACAATTAAGTTCGGGGACTGGGGAGTCCCATGGCTGTTGTCTCAGCCTAGAGTAAGATTCGGTGTTTGTGAAGGAGAAAACTGAGTCATACAGGAAGAGTGTGTCTGACAAGTGGCTGTAAGCACCAGCAGAAGTGCTGCCTGTGTGTTCCTTCACTGAGAGCACTGGAGTGTTGTGTGGCTTCAGTTCAGCCTATAGTTAGGTTTAAGGTTCAGAGAAGAGGACATGCGAGCCCTGTAGAAAGAAAGGGGCTCAGAGATGTTTGGCATAGTCAAGTATGGGTTACCCCTAGACATACCCTCTGTACAGTCTTAAGCTTAGACATGACCTGACTGCATAACTACAGGTGAAAAAAAAGCCACAAATCATAATTATTTTGACCCTCTTTGTTAGAGGATTTGGTTTATTTTCTTCTTCTGGAACACAGGAAGTTGCTCAGAATTAGTGTTCTGAAAAGGATTAGTGTAAAACCCATGGGAGGAGTACAGTTATTACCTGTGTAGGCTTGAATCTCTGGGATTGTCATTAGACTTGGCTTACACTTAAGAGTTCAGAGAATGAGAAATGGGAGCCTTATAGTGAGGCTGACTTTGCCAAGGTCAGATGAGGGCTGCTGTTAGATATATTCTCTGTGCAGCCTTTGGAGTATTGTCCTGTGGCATTAGTCTCAGCTCACAGTTAAGGTTAGAGTACTGAGAAGGAGAATTAGTAGACCTATAGGAAGACTGGGCCTAAGAAGAGATTGCAAATGTCACCTGAGGTCTGCTACTAGATTTATCCACTGAGCAGTCATGGTCCCATGGCATTAGTCTCTGCCTACTGTATTTGGCAAATTTGGTAAATCTTATATTGAGGACTGAGGACGGGGAAGTCTAGCCCCATCAGAAACTCGGACCCCTCTCACTCTCTCTGAATCTCATGTCTCCTGTACCAAGTGTTCTGACGCATGGCAGTGCCCTACTTGGCACTACAGCACACCTGAACCGATGGTATAGACCAGAATCTGTAGTATGCACATCAGGGGATGTGTGCTGCAATTGAACATAGCCCTCATGATGGCGAGTTCTGCCCCAGTCCAAGTGTGGTAGAGCTGCCGTTGTGCTGATCTGTCCTGTGATTTACTTAGGTAAATGCAGTATATAATCTACTTTTGTTATTGATGTTTATGTGAATTTTGTGAAATGTCACCTGTTTTAGTTTTTTTCAGTGTTTATAGTGATGATATGTTTTTTTCTGGTTTGACAGTTTTTCTTGTTAATCTCTTTTTAATCCCCCCCCCCCCAAAAAAAAAAGCTGTTCTTCTGCACATGCCTTCAAGCATGGAATTGGGAGTCATATGTCTCTGCACCTGTCAAGGGTATACAATGTGTGACAAAGATCCAAAATGTGACACAAACATTACTGAGGTTGGGAATGTAGAAGGATTGGGATCCATTCCCCTAGTAAATAGCTCTTTCTGACATATAGGCTATCTTAATGATGTTTTATTTTGGACTGAAAGTGTTCTCTGTATGAATTTTTGTTAACACAGGCATGAAGCATTGGGACTTTGAGAAGAAAATAAATGATGTGTCTTGAGTTAAACCATTCATGACATATTGTTAATAGGTAACCATCGGAGAAATTACTGGAATTTACAATTCTGGGGAAAGAAAGTGGGACAACACCAGCAACCACATTAGAAAAAAACACTGCCTGTTTCTTCATCGTCCAGAAATGTGAAGTGGGCTAAGCTCTGCTTCTGTATTAATTCATGGCAAATCATTTGCCCAGTTCTGACACTAATAAGAGTCTATTTCATATTTGCAGGCCCCCAAACCTCCCATGATAGTTCAGTGCATTTCAGCATGATGGCTGATCAGGCCTGCACTCTGACACATCCTGCACTGATCATTTATCACAGTCATATATGATTTATTTACTTCCGACCCTTCCTGAGTCGGCAGGCTGCCTTTGGGATAATATGGCTACTCAGTTTAGTTGTGCTGTAAATTAATAGATTCATTTCACTTCACACTCACAGATTGTGCTTGCCTGGGTTTTCTTTCGATTAAAAATATGGTTACTATTGAAATTCAGACTGTTGATTTTGACCACATTACCTTTGGGTGTGAGTCTGGAAGAATTTAGACTTTTGTACATCTGGAAAATTTGGTGCTCTCTCTTCTGTTGTTCTGCTAATTTGTTGTACGGAACCTTTGCAAATGTTTAGCTCATTATAGTACAGAAGCATTTTTCTCACGCCATGTACTTGTATGCAAGTTGATCTGGGGGCATTTGGGATAAAAAACCTATAGAGGAGCTGGAGGCAATTTCTCTTAGTACCCCACTAAAGTGGAGATAGCATTACCAATCCCATAGTGTTCCCAATGTAAATTCCAGCATAAGGGAGCATGATGGAAGCAGGGGTGTAAGGGCTGTTCCATGGCACATGTTATTCCAGGGCTTCTGTACTGTGAGGCTACAAATTACTGTCAATCTGCCTTATATCGATGCTCGGCATTTTTTTTTCTCCCATAGAAGAGTACTGACAAGGCATGGATGAGCTTTACAAAGATGTCTAATTTTGGTTTTAGAAAATTTAGAAATGTATTGGGTAATTCTGGAGAGCTATTTTTTCTGTCTGCCTTTTTCACATACAAGGACATGTTAGTATTTAAACCTCATCAGAATTTGGTGGTACCATAAGGCTACTTTGCTTTAGCTCTCCTTTGACTATATATGTGTGCATATTCCTGTAGGCATCTGTCATAAAATCCTTATGTGGTTATAAAGATTTCCATTCTGCTGAGACTCCAGGCGAAGCATCACAGGAAGTATGTTCACTGGAACCCGTTCCTTTGAAGTAAAAACTCTGCCAGTCCAGCATTAACAAAATAATATCAAAATATATGACAAGTCTCTGGATCATTGTCACACAGACGATGCTTTATCTGTAATAGGTATGAGTTTAGCTCATCTTCCTAAAACGAGTGCAGTAGTAACAGAGATCAGTAAATGTTGCAGTCAGTGCTGCAAATGGGAGAATTATAGATCATATGCATGTACGTGCTGTAACCTTTCAGAGCAAAAAAGCAAATTTATTTATATATCTTTCATAATTCTCTCTGTTTGCCCGATCATTGCCCTTGCTGTGCTGTGTTATAGCTTCTTATTAGCTTTCCCCTTTGTAATGGAATATTTTATGTTGGATACTCAAATATCTATAAAGACACTAGTAAAAAAGTCTACATTTACAACTTAACGCAAAAAGGGCTGCTGGGATGTCTGTAATGTCCCTGTACTGGAATTGGACATGGATTTAGTAGAAGAGAGATGCGACCGAGATGTTCCAGCAAATGGATTTATTCCAGTGCCAGTTAGAGATCAGAAAGTTTGCACCAGGCTGTTAGTAGCCTTCCCTGATAACCTCGATACTAAATCTTTTAAGGTTAGGGAGCTCTATGAATAAATATGGTGAAAATTTCAGAATGTAGAGGCAGGTAGACTCATTAAATATTTATTTGCTTTTCACCATTTTTCTTTTCTTTCTGCAGAATCATCTTGTCTTTCCTAAAAGAAAACTGAGGTCTATGCATTTTGGGTATCAAACTCTTGGACATGGCTTCCATTGTAGCAATCCATTCTTTTGCTCTTGGCAGCTCCTGAGCCCTTTTATAACTCACTACTTTGGGGTATTTTTTTCCCTATATGTCTGTCTGAAATATGGTCCTGAGCTTTAATCACTTGTTTCATTAAGCATAGTTCAAATTTGTGGGCTTGGGAGGTTTTGTATGACTTTTTAAAGTTCAAACTATGCGATCCTGTCTTGCTTCTTCAGCGATGGCATCACATGCATGAAAATCAGTGCACCATTTTTTTCTAAACTTTGACATAAAATTCATGATCCACTGACTGTACGATTACCTGCAATAACATTAATCTGGGCTAATTATGCATCCTTATGTGAACTGATACGTCTAGCTTTATCAGTTATCCCTCACTGTCTTTCCCTGGAATTTTGGTCAAGAGCATAATACCTAAAGATTGGGTTAAAGAATCTGAATAAGCAGTCTGAAGTTAAAAAGCTGATCACAGAGCAGCTTTTGATTAACTGCTGTTTAGTATTAACTGCTTTTGAAAATCCTGTTGAAAATGATATTGTTTAGTAGCTAAAGTTTCTAGAGTCATGTTCTCGAATTCCTGTCCCTGTCTTTTTAAGATCAGCAATTCCATTCATCCTTTTAGCTAACTATTTGTTGTCCTAAGACACATCTGAATTATTCAGAGCCCTCTTGACTACAAATATTCATAGTGTCATAATTTTACTTCATTGGTTCAGTATTGGAAAAGCCAAATGAGTTGAATACTTCAAATTCATTCCTTTAAAACTAAAATATTAAGCTTCTGACAGTGTATAAAAATTTTGCATTTGAAAAGATATGCTCTGGTTTAACTCTTAAGCAATTACAATAAATTATCACCGGGATAAGTCTAAAGTGCTGAAAAACTTACTAAAAAATGTGTTCCCATTAAATCATGGAGTAGAAAACAATTTTTATCTGTATCAATATTTATTGTGAAATTATTTCTTTAACAGGGAATAAAAAGGAGGAGGGGGAAGAAAACCTACAAAATGACTGGTAACTACCATGTCTCAGAAAAGCAAGTTATAAGAGTTAATTTACTCCAACAGAGACTGAGCCATGACTATGTTAGATGTTGGGCCTTTGAGTGCATTGGTGGAGCGAGTTTGGGTACTAGAGCAGTAAAGGTGGTAAGAAAAAAGTCCATGAGATAACCAACACCCAGAAACTTAAACTTTCCAGAGCTTTGCAGGGTTGTTGCGTCCCAAAGTTGGAGCGACTCAGGTTTGTGGATTTCCTTTGTCAGAATTAAGGCGAAATGACACCAGGGGAATTCAAACAACAATCAACATTTATTCAACCTAGCTAACCTTGCACAAGTATAAGTGAATTTATCAACAGGAACTTTGCATCATGTCATTAAGCCACTGTTTGAAAAGAGAAGGGAGGTGTAGAAAAAGAAGTGGAAAAAGGAACATGAAACTGTGTCAGAAGGGGATCCCTCCCATTGAATCACGAGGTTCAGAGCAGACCCCCTTGCTTCCTGGACTCCTTCTCAAAGAGGAGCCCAGGGGCGGCTAGAGCCACTCCTAGTCTCAGGCTTGGTCAACAGTTTATGTTTCAAAGGATGAGGCGTAGGGACAGTGGAAAAGAGAGAGGAAAAAGAGCGAGAAAGAAAGACAGAAAGAAAAGAAAGAGAGAAAAGAAAAGGCTTTCACCAGTCCTGGGTCCAGCGTTGGTCCAGCCAGCGTAGAGATCCAGTTCCGGAGGGTGCGTGCCGAGCACTCGTTCTTCCTTCTTTTACAGTGTGTTAGTCGGTGGTCTCGACATGCGCAGTTCACATTCCTGGGCTTCTCTGGAATCGGTCAGTGAGCTTGCGGGGGTAGTTCATTGGGAAGTTGCCTCTCTTTCCCTGCTGGCATGACCGCTTAAGATAGAAGCACAGTCCCATCCTCTGTGGGCCCCTTCCTCCAGGTGCATACGCTGTGCTCCTTCTCATGGTCACTTAGGATAAGGAATTGCGGTTTTGGAGAAGTGTGGTCCCACCCTCCGTGGGGCCCTCTCCTCCGGCCACATTGTCCTGTTCACACAACTCCAGTATTTTTACAGAGGCATCTTTTCCACCAAAGTTCTTTAACGAATGTTTGAGACATTGACTATAATTTGTCAGACCATCACAAGGGTATTAAAACACGCAGTCTGCAGATGACCAAAGTGAGCCCCTGACAGCAAAGGGTTCCCAGGACAGTACAGGGATCTGTTGTCTGTCTCCTCCTGTGCAGAAGGGTGGATGGAGCTCAGAAGCCTTGCACTGGGATTCAGCTCAGGCACTGAGGCCAAAATTGCCTGGTCCCTGCCATCCCCCACCCCGCCTTGCTTTTTTATCAGCTCAAGTCTCTGCCTTAATCCTAGTCTTGTTTTAATCAGACATTACTTCTGCAGTAATCAAGCTCTGTAGAATTAGTAATTATTTATCATTTGAGGCCTTTTCCCCTCTAGGCTCTGTCTGTTTGATTTATGTACTTGGCACCTCCTTTAACAGCTGCCACCCTGGTATGTATGTATTTATAACTAAAGAGGGAAGAAATTGTGCTAAGTTCAAAGCCTTTAAGCAATCTGAACATTTCCTTTTAGAAGAACATTACATAGCAATAAAGTGTGGAAATGTAGCAAGGCAAGCTTGGGAAACTGAGAAATGCAGAACACCTTACCTTTCTGACCAGGAAAAATAATGTTCCAGTACTAAGCCTATTTTTTTGAAATAGGAAGATAGCTCTTATTTAGTGAAGAAGTTTAAACTAGGTAGGTTTGATGGTTAAGTTTTTAAGGGAAGATTCAAGTAGGTTATTTTGAATTTCCCATTCTTAAACACAATTATGAATAGTTTGAAATGTGATCATGGTCATCAACAATAAGCTCTCAAACCTGGACAGTGGCTAGCAAACTCTTCCTTAAATACTTTATACCATTATATACTCAAGGATGAGTTAAAATCTGCTTGTGACTGGTCTTGTAACCATGACCTGTTTTCCTACAGTAGAGATTAACTCATATTTTACATGTTGTGAGGAACTACTTCTGTTCATAGTACTGAAAGACTTCTGAGCGGAAATACTGAGGGTTGTCAGAGCCGTAAGTGGTTTTGATTTTACTGAGGTAACTAGTTGGATGATGTCTCCTGCTCTCTCTGAATAGGAAAAATAGAGATATTCCTCTCCACAGGTGTAGTAGTTACTTCTCAAAATAGCATTTCCTCTGTAACACAAGGGGCTTGGGACATCCAGACAAAACCCCTTTCCCTTAATACTGCCCCTTGGCTTGCTTCAACCCATTCATGCTCGGGGACAGTTTGGATGGATTCCTGTCTCAGTCCCATCCCTCCCGTGCTGTGCAGGTTGCTTGTTGAGGCAGCCCTTCCAGGGATGCATCATTGCTCGGCAGCTCTCTGCGTGTGGAGAGCTTTGGGGAACTGGGAGCAGGACTGATGTGCAAAGGGGTCCCTTCATCTTTAAATCAATCTCCATTTCTCTTGTCTGCATTGAAGAGTTTGGTTGAATATAATACATATTACTTCTAAGGTGTTCCTGAGGGTGGGCTATATTTTTTTGTTATCCTTTATTATTTTATATAATTTTATGTATATTATTAGCATTAGGGACGTCAATAGACTACAATTTTGAAAGCTTACTATACTGTTTACTCCTTCCTTTCCTGTTCAATGGTCCCTCTTCAGCAAAATGTTTAAATATGCATTTAACTTAACTTGCATAAGTCCATTCCTGTTTGGAAATTCACTTAACAAGCACACTGGGTAAAATCTTGACCCCACTGAAGCCTGACGGTGCTGATTTTCATAGCTGAACTTCCTAACCCCATTTATTTTAATGGGCTGTGAGTATGTGTGTGAGAGAGAGAAAAGATAAGAAAGAATTTAAATATTACATGAAGACATGATAGCACTTTAAAATTGTAATACAAAGGAAGTGACGTGGCAGCAGCGATCCTCAACCCTGTGGTAACTGAGAGAGAGAGGTATAATTGCCATTTGCTTGCAAATTATGTCTATAATCTTAATGAAATTTAAAGAAAGGTGGAAATAGCTAAGTAACCCAGAAAAAAAGTAGTCTTTTTTTTTTTTTTTTTTTTTAAATAATTTACCACTTTGTTAGAGGTTAGACTGGCATTTAGTCTGGCATTTAATCTTCATAGCAAATCAGTTGGTAAAACAATGAGGCAGCCTATTCAGATGAGAATTTTAACTTTTACCTAATTACAAAAATATAGTCAAACTTAGGATATTTTACTTCCCTCTCTCATAGAAGCTTTTTCCTGAAAATGTTTTGAGAGCTCAGCATTTATTTATATCATCAGAGACCTCAGGTCAAAGTCTTGTCTTTTTTAATCAATACAATAAAGCAAAGACAACTGGAATGTTAAAGATGGTTTTCTTTTATCCATTAAATGAGGTTTAAAAGCTTTGCTTTCTCTCTTTCAGCCATGCTAGCCCTTAAATCTTTTGTCGCATTAATGCCAGTGGCTCAATATTGTGAATTTTGTATCCTGCAGCTTTAGCTACTTAACAAAATTAACAGAATGCACTGCTCTAATGCTGTTTGAGCTTGAATGACCAATGATTCCAATGACCCTGTTTGGACATCCCTAATATTCTTCAGAGTCTAAAACTGTGCTTTGCTCTCAGTTCTGCCTGTGGGAAAGATTACTATTCACAATTCGTGAAAGAAGTCTTCCCTCTTCCACCCCCACACCTCAAAAAAGGAAAAAAAATACCAGGCAGATTAAAAGAATTACATACAGGATCAAGAAATATCTTAGGTATAAAAGAGAACAGTTTTGGTTGTTTTTTGTCTTGGGCTTTTTGTGTGTGTTGATGGGGAGGGCTTAGAAGAGATGGAAAAATCTAAATTGGGTTGTGGCCTGATCTCTGGAGCTTAATTGGGATTTGGAGTCCAGGTTCAACATCCTGGAGATCTGAAGGGTTTCTCCTCCTGCTTTTAGTAATATTCCTCTAACTGTCAACTCTCTTACTTGTGTATTGTAGTAAGGTTTTAAAGTGTATTCCAAGAGAATTGCTTTGTTAAGATATGAGTACAGTGGCAAAAATACAAAGAAGTACTGTTGCATGGACTGTCACTGAACCACAGTGTTAATTGCAGTAAGTTAGATTTAAAAAAAAAAAATCTGCGAATCGGAATGTTGTTAAAATTTGGTTTACTTCTGTTCATTTGATATTGTTACTAAGATTGTTACTTCCAGTGATCAAAAAGATTGAATGTTTTAATCTCAGAATCTGTCTTGTAATAGGGGTTCTTATAACTGCCAAAAAAAAAAAAAAAAGAACGTTTTAGCCTCAAGATAAAATTTCTCTATCCCTTTGAGGTTAAACTATTAAAAAGATTA
>VYZV01027395.1:47415-61154 GCA_013401275.1 Pandion haliaetus | reverse complement strand
CCTATGAGGTTACACTATTAAATAGATTATATAGATTGTTGTTGCTGCTTTTAGTCACTCACATTGTTCAGTCTTTAGTCTTCCTCTAACAGTATGTATTCACACAAAAATGTTGTGCTAGAACTTACCTTATGATGATAAGGAGCTGCTGGCTACACAAGCATTATTATTATTTGTAAGAACATAATGCTTCAAAATTGATAGACAAATATACTGGTTAAGCTGTGTTGAAAGTAGGTGCTATCAGTATTACTTTTATTTGCAGGGAGAAAAGAAATAAAGAACTGACTCTCAGAATACACTTAGAACTTGGGCACTTTTATGTTTTCAGTCTGTGATGAATTCTCTGGATGATGCAGCAGTACTTTCTCCTAATAAATTCCTATTAAACTGTCAGAATATTCAACTATTCAGTCTTCCTCTCCTGATTTTGCTAGTCACATTGCAATAGCATATCTGAAGAAATGCAAACATTTCTCATGTTAATTAGAAGACTGGGAATTCTTTGTTATTTACTGCTTCCATCATCAAAGGTGATTGCAGTTTTCAAAGAACTGGTGCATTTGCTCATGTTATGATTTCTGCAGAGAAACTCACCAAATGTATTCTATCAGGTCAGCTTCCTGCAGAGCAGAAAAAAAGAGGACAAGCTTTTATTCTTATTTATTACACTAATCTGGAACAGACATCTATGTGAACACTGTTTTCTTCTTTTGTTAAACAAAACGTGGTGAAATGAACATGGCTATTACAAAGCAGGGCTCAGCTACTACTGAGGATTGCAGAGATGCCCATGATGTATTTCAAGAAAGAGGTTGGGCAGTAAAGTCAGATAAAAAGCAGATAGAGCTGTTACCTGAATGAGGTAGCTGTGTATGCAGATAGGTTGTCTGCACATTACCTGCTAGCCAGCACTGACACCATGTGAGACAGGGTTTATAGAGATTTGCTATGATCCTTCTCCCTCCGCCAGCAAAATAGCCCTTATTGTTGAGCTTCAGAAGATCATAAGTCATGAGTTAAATTCCACAGCATTTTAAAATCTAATCTCTCTTTGCTTTCCTTCTTCTTAACATGCACTTCCTTATGTCTCTTCCCTCCCCACTTGCTTTCCAAAATACCACAAAAAGTTGATTGAAATTTTCAATGGAATCACTGGACTGTCCAATGGTGTTATAAAAGCTTGTTGAGATTATAAAGATTCGATGCTTTTCAGTGCTGGGAACTTTGGAGAATTCCCACTAGCTTGGGGTTGCTTCATCGGGCATGAAAAAGTTTAACCAAAACATTTCTCACAACCCTTCTCCTGGTCATAACAGATGAACAGCTTCCAGATCACTCAGTTATTCAGAACCCCAAAGAATCCATGTTGCCTTTAGATAGTATCTTGTTATTGTCTATGCCCAGATATTTCTTATTTTCGTGTTACTTTTCCTTCTAATCGGCTGAATATGTAGCAGTAATTTGGCAAGCTTGTCTTCAGAATGAGAGTTAAGGACAAAGTTTATTGAGAATGTCATCTTGTAGGTTTGGAATTAAATGTGTTTCAGCTAGAACTACTGCACAACTGTGTACCAAGCCAGCCTTGCAAGGTAGTAAATTATTGTTTAGAAGCTTTTACAAATACAAACATATTTATGTTATAGCAAAGAAGTTTACCGAGGGAACAGTATATTTAAACTGTGCTCTGAAAAATTGCTTTAATGGATTTTCACACGGTAAAATGTATGCTTCACAGATAACGTCTTGTTTGTGTCAGACAGTGCTGTGTAAATAATTGTAGGTAATGTTTTTAAAGTAAAATATAAATCCCCGATATTGAAGAATTTAGTAATAATTTGTGTGTTTTGATCAAGAGATTTGACACAGCTAGCTAAATAAGCTATTTTGAAGTAGAAAATATTACATGGCGATTAATACAGATAGAAAACCTTGTTTAAGATTCAGAGTTGGGAAAACTCCTAAAATAATGTTCAGAGCTCTCAGAAAAGGTATTAGTTGATATCTAAGTAGCAAGGATATCTGCAACATTTTTTGAATATTTCAGAGATTTAAAATAAAGTTTGTGGACTAATGTTGGCCCTAATTGTCTTTACTGTGGCAATGCTAATGCGGTAGTTCTGTATCTACAGGATTTACATCCTGACTGTATAGGATCATTGGGACTGATTGATCTTTCTCAAAATAACTATATTACCTGTAATAAAAACAGAGAGTCATTGGGTAAGAAGTGCAGATAAACATAATAATCTAGGAAGGCTGGTGTGCATGAGATAGCCCAGAATTAAAGTTTTTCATATGTTCTCACTAATCAGAATTATAGTCAACACTGAATTTATTAGATGCACACACTGAGCTAGCCACAGTCGATAAATGTCCGATTACTGGTTTTACCTTTTTGTACATCAGAAGCAGTTATAAGCACTGCAAATATACCAGTGAAAAAGGGAAGAGAATCAGGACATGTTTCGTGGTATTTGCTGGTCAACAGAGTATCCTTGTGGGACTAATTAATCATGAACAACAAAGTTTAACTGCTTAATTACTTCCTTGATAAGTCATGGAGGAGGTGTGCTCTGGGAAATCTTCTGATACTGTCATATCTTTTGTGTTGCACCATGAAGATTGCATTGGTCATACTTCTTAAGCTTCTGTAAAACCCTGTGGGAGAGTTTTCTATCAGAAGTAATAAAGTTAGTTCAGTTTATTGATACTCTATAATCTCGAGGTTTTTTTCTTATCTCTGTTACATATCTCAAAAAAGACAGAACCTTTCAGCAATCATGGATTGTGACTGAAGTCAGGCAGGAAGCTGTGTGCCAGAATTTTGCTAGACTCGGTCTCTCCAATCTAAGGAAGCTTTTGTTTGGGAGTTACATTAAGGTTTACAATAAATATCATACTTTCTTGCAAGGCTGTCAGGACATCCTCGTGCTTCATTGTGGTGACCTCATCCTTACATGAAATCATTGCTGTAAAGCAAGGTGACACCACAAAAAACTCAGTACTAAGGAAAAAGATCTGGAAAACAAAGTGTCGTGGTTTCAGCCAGCCGGTAACAAAGCACCACGCAGCCACTCACTCACTCCCCACCCCCTCCCCTGGCCACGGTGGGATGAGAAGAAAATCCAAAGGCAGGCTCGTGGGTCGAGACAAGGACTGGAGGGATCACTCCCCACTGATAGTCATGGGCAAAAGACAGGCTCAACTTGGGCAAGAAACAAAATCCATTTCATTGACTACCAGCCAAATCAAAACCAGGCTATTAGGAAGGAAAACCCAACCTCAGAACCCCTTCCCCCCACCCCTCCCTNTCCTCAGGGGGAAGATTCCTCACTCGTCCCCTGCTCCACCGTGGGGTCCCTCCCACGGGAGACAGTCCTTCACCAACTTCTCCATTGTGGGTCCTTTCCACGGGCTGCAGTTCCTCACAAACTTCCCTGGCGTGTGTCCTTTCCGTGGGCCGATCTCCAGTCACACACTCTCCAGCGCGGGCTTTCCCATGGAGTCACGGCCATCTTGGGGGGCCTCCGCTGCCCCGCTCCCCTCCCTGGGCTGCAGGGGGACAGCCTGCCGTCTCCCCACGGGCTGCAGGGCCATCAGCCTCCTCAGGCGCCCCTCCTCCCCCTCCTTCTTCACTGACCTCGGGATCTGCAGAGGGGTTCCTCTCACGTTCCAAGCCCCCCACTCCCTGCCGGTTCCCCTTCTTCAATCTGTTCTCCCAGAGGCGCTCCCACTGTCACTGATGGGCTCGGCCTGGGCCAGAGGTGAGTCTGACTTGGAGCCGGGGGAGCTTCCAGCAGCTTCTCACAGGAGCCACTCCTGTGGCCCCCTTCCCCTGCTACCAAAAAAAAACCAACCGCACCACACAAACCCATAACAAAAAAATAATTGATAGTGTCAAATCTTGTGACTCTGGCTTTGAGCATCTTAAAGTTTATTAAGTATAAACAGAGTAACAAACGGAACCACAGTTTGAGAATGTAACCCATCTTTTCATCGCTGTGTGTTTTTAACTGTTCTTGAACCTGATAATATATTCTACAGTTATTAGAAAATCTGCCTTTGGTTTTATTTTTCTGTAAAGCGTGTGGTTTTCAAGAATGATGATAAGTGACAGTCTTGGTTGTGCATATAAATTTTTTTAGTGTAAGTAAATTGTATCTTGATTTTTAGGTTGGATTTCTGTCTTCATTAAATAGGAAAACTGTTGTTCACATCTTCATTCTGGGACTTTCGCTGTCTCAGAAGAGTTGAAATTCTTTTAAATTGTAATTTTACTAGATATTTGGTGACCTATCCTGGCATTTTAGCTATGGTACAACACACTCAGTAAAGACAGGAAGCTCAAGTTCTCTGCTAACAACAGATGATCTCCTCTTATATATTGTGAGCAAATATTCAAATGTAGCTTTTATTACAATGATCTCTTCCCTTCCTTTGCAGAATTATGTGTCGAAAAAAGCAGTGTTGAAACAAGAAGTAAAAAGCCATTCTCCTTCAGTGCCATGCTCGTTAGAACTTGTGTTCTCCCCCCATATGATGAAGCATGAAGTGGTCAGGTACTGTTAAATTACTCTGTATTCATATGAGGTCTAATTATAAGTGTATATGTCCATGTATGGCAAACACCTAGACGTGTTGTTGGAAATGTATCATATGGAAGTAATCTTTTATCCAGTAAGACTGCAGCTTGTTCAACTCACCAGATTTTGGAGATCCTTACAGTTTTCAGACCTAGTTGGGTTTGTTTCACACAGCCAGTTTTACAGATGTGGATGCAATTTGTAGCTTTGGACTCAAAAAAACAAAGGAAACCAATCAACCCCCAAACCCTCAACTGAGTAATCCTTAGGGATGTCCGATGACTTTTTCTTTGGTCTTTCTTGGTACAATCTACACTTTAATTTTCTCATTCATAGTTGTTGTGTATTCTGAGGTCATGATCTTATTCTCTTTGAGTCTCTCTACATAAAAAAGCCAAATGTGGAGGACCTATTTTAAGTAAGAAGCTACCATTTTGAGTTAACAAAACTTGTTTGACTCTTTTAGGGGTTTAAGGACTTCATTAGACATAATGAGATAAGCAATACAGATTCAGCATTTTATTGAAAAATTTTTTTTAATTACTTTTCCTGTCTTAAAGTAAAAGCACTTACTTTATCAGCTCTTGTCTTTGTAATAGTTTCTTCCCTTCCTTCCATAATTAAAACTCCTCATCTGCCCAAAGCGTTATTTTCAATAGTGAAAATGAAATTTCGGCACCATGTAGGAAGTTTGCATTTACAGCAGAAACTAACTGACCTTTACATAAGGCTCAGTGAATGCTCTAGATTCATAGTTCACATTCCTCACTTTGAAATAGGTATAGCTATTTCTGAAGAATACCAATTCATTGTTGCACAATGATCTAAATCCATCTGAAATTACTGTATTTTAATACTTAGAGGGTGTCTATAATGGCAGAGAGGGAGGCAGGAGTCCTTGTTTAGAGTTCAAGGATAGAAAAGGTATGTCAGAAAGCTCTCTCAGTATATCACATTTATTGTGTTCTTATGCTTTGTTGCAAATGTCACGGCACTACAGTTGCATGGAAAGTGAGTCTTAGATAATAAAAGGCTTCACCTTTCTTTTCTTTCTCTATAGAGTACTTTGTAATAAATATCTAATAAAACAGCATTTGTTATTTCCAAGTTTTTCTGATATACAGTGATGAGGTTTCCTCATAGGGGAAAGTCTGTGTTGTGTACAGTGCTGTTCAACATTTGGAAGGAACTTTCCGAGCTTTTTTTCTTATGTTAATGTGCCTTGCTTGTGGTTTTGATAATTTAAATTTTGCTGAGTTTGGGTTTTTTTTAATTAATTCGTTTGACATTTGCTATAATTTATCATTGATCGAGAGGAAGTCATGTGGTATTTATAGAAAAGAAAATATGTAAGTAGTTTCACAGGTATTATCTAACGATTTAGAAAGCTTAAATGTAATTAATTTGGTCACTGAAATGGATTGATGGTGAATTCATGCAGTATATCTGTGTATGAATTACTGCTATAGGTTGCATCCTGTAAAAAAGAAATTCTTTTAAAAGAAGTGACTGTTGTTTTCCATCAGTTGTCTGAACATGGAGAGCATAGTACAAAAACTAAGAGCAGAATTAAGAGTACTACTCATTTTTATGTTTTATCAAATGTTTTTCTTGTCTGGAGATGAGCCTATGTATCTCTGTGAAGTCAACAAAACCAAAAATTCTAAACCAAGAAAGCTAAAGGTATTTAAAAGATGCATAAAAATATATACAATTCTGTAAACTTCATTTCAGCATCATGGGACAGTGAATAAACAGTGTAGAGTCTTTGAGATTGCTTTGTACCAAGGAATCATTTAAATGGAAAATTACAAAAAAGTGCTGACTTCCCTGATGAGCTGTCAATAGGAGATTTAGGGCTCCCCATGTGCCATCAGCATGCTTTAATTGATTATAGTGTTACTATCCTGGAGTGTGCTAAAATAAAGGTTAGAGAAATCCTGAGGATATCAACTACCTTTATCAAACTGCACAATTAAGGGTACAGTACATAATCTGAGAACAGAAACCATCACTCAGAAATAAGCGATCTGCTTTACTTGGAATGAAGAAGTTTTTTCTAAAAGTCATGAAATAGTGTGCAAAATGGCTGCTCAGAGGAGTGGACTTAAACTGGATCATCACATGTTTCAGAAGAATAACACTGTAGATGACGTGTATCGCACATAGGACTCGGGGAAGGATGCCTCAGTCACAATCCACATGGTCTCTGGTGTAAAGTGGCTGTGTTAAAATTGTTCCTTATTTTTGTGAGGAATTTGAAAGTCCATCTACTTTTAATACCTCCACAGAGGTACAGAAAGGCACCTTCTGTGGCCTGTGGTGAGGCTGGTTAGGGTTGTATTTATGCTTTGGAGTCTAAGTTGGCTGGTAGCTGACCTGTACTCGATTCTGACTGCCCTGAACTTCTCCTGCAAAGCACAGACCAGGAGCAGGCAAACAGTGGAGGGAGATGCTCTGAAGTGTCTTCTGTGGTTGTGCCTCAAGTCTAAAGGAGAAGTAAGCAGACAGTACTTGGCAAGGTTTAGGGACAGGGTGTCAGCAGATGGTCTGCACAGGGAGTGCCTGTAGGTCAATTGTTCGCGGTCACTGAGGCATTTTTATTCCACACTGTTGCCTATGGGTCAGTTTTCAATTATAGAATAGAATCATAGAATCATTTAGGTTGGAAAAGACCTTTAAGATTATCAAGTTCAACCATAAACCTAGCACGGCCAAGTCCACCACTAAACCATGCCCCTAAGTACCACATCTACGCATCTTTTTAATCCCTCCAGGGATGGTAACTCCACCACTTCCCTGGGCAGCCAGTTCCAATGCTTGATAACACTTTCGGTGAAGAAATTTTTCCTAATAGCTGCTCTAAAACTCCCCTGGCACAGCTTGAGGCCGTTTCCTCTCATCCTATCAATTACTTATGGAACTTCTTGAGACAAAACTACAGCAGCTAAATATTGGACAAAATACTATTTCCTGCAAATGAGAAATTGTACTAATGCTCCTTAATGGATGTAGATTATATTTAAACCTGACTCCTATTTTAAATTTAATTTTGTTTTTTTGATCAGCTACATTAGCCTAATAAAGATATTAGGAGAGAAAAAACATCTAATTATTTGCTCAAGGAAAACATCATGATGTCATAACACTTTATCTCCACAAATCAACTTCTCAATTTAGATGGACATCTGCTTGATATGGTATTGAAGTATTTAACATTTCTGAAAGTTATTATTTTCTTTAAAAATATGTTACCACATAGTCAAATACAACACTTCAAATGAACCAAAATTTATTAAAACTATTTTCTAGGTATTTTTAAAATATTAGCTTTCATCTCTGAACAAATAAAAACAAAATTTTGAAATGTTCTGATAAATGAAAGTTCATTTTTCTCTATCAGCTCTAAATGTTGCCTGTTGAAAAATGTTTCAGGATACTAAGATTGACAGTAGTGTGTTGTGGCTTTCATGAACAGCTGCAAGCGGAATGGTGGTGTAATACATTTATAACTATAGTAAACTTAAATTGTTGCAGACTCAATGCTCTTTTCCAGCAAATAATTAACATTTTCTAATGCTTGAGTGTTATACTGTAATATATTTGTATAAATATATGATAATAATAAAAGGAAATAAAAGGAGCTAGAAAGATTTGATGCATAAAGGAGCAGTTCAGAATTTTGAATCCAGAAAATCAAACTACTACTGTCTATGCAGCTTTTTCAGAGAATATAAACAAGATGGAATCCCCTGTAGTACATGACTAAAAGCACTTTTGATCTGAACGTACGGTAGCAATCATTAAATATATCATGTGCAGTGACACTAGGGAAGGCATTGTTCTCCATTCTGCTCAATGGACCATGCTGGAACACTTGTTTCGTATCTTGAAACCATTTATGCTTGCTGTTAAAGAAGTCAGTGCTTTAGCAGTGCCAATGAATCAAGTAAAGTCATCCCATTCATCTGTCTGTTAAAAAACAAAATAGTGGAGAGAATAAAGACAAACACAGAATCTAACCATACCGAAAGTTGCATTAAAAAATTCCCGTTATCTGTGCCAGATCAGAAAGGAAGCAGTCTGTATTTTGTTTGGGTTTTAGGTTTTTGTCTCCACCTCAATCCTTACTGGTAAACTAATCTTGATGAAACTAAAGTTTCCAAAGGATAAGATGAGTTTGTCTTTTGAGCAGCTGTCCACCTGCAAACTTGGCTCCTTGCAAATCAAATGCAGGTTTGTTTGTTGTTTTGCTTATTTATTCTTTAATGTGACCTCGTCATCCTCCTTTGTAACAAGGGCATAAAAAGGAAAACTGTTTTATCTAATCTTAATTCCTGTGAACAATCTCAGTTCAAGGTGAAGCTCTTTGACTGACAGACTTGAGCAAACTTGTCTGAACTTTTTTTCCAAGTAGGCAGGTCATTGTGCATTCAGCCCTCACATACAGAAAATAACAAATTCTACCCAAGAAGGACAGGGTATTTTGCTTTGTTTGTGAGTAGAAGAGGGTTGCCTGGAGGATTCCCTCATTAATGCCAGTAAAAGCAGACCAATAGACAAGCTAGCCTGCCTGCAGTTCCAAGCTGTAATGAGTGGATCACTTGCTGTTAAACAGAACCACGTTTCCAAATAGATCTCTGAAAGGCATGAATTGATGGCCAGAGTGGATTCACTGCAATTCTTAGATCATATTCTGCAGAGCATAAGTGGCATCCTGGAATACATGTCCGAGACATGAATTCTGGCTATTTTTTACGCTATCTGTATGTCTACAAGATGTATTTGGAGCCCCCTAAGCTGATGCTGCACTCATCAAACTCATTGCTCTTTGTCCAGTCTTCTTGTATCTACCTTCCTCGCATTGAACTAAATCCTGCTTCTGAGGTGCCCACACTGAAATATGGGTATGGAATACCACTAAATCGGGAGAAGAAAACTACATTGATTACATGGAGAGTGCATCATAGATCACCTTCCACCCAACTGTTTTTGACACCTCGCACATCTGACACTTTGCAGTTGAGAAGAAATGGGAAGAGTGGAAAAACTCCTCCTGTAGTTTCATTGGTGCACAGCATGGAGATCTGTGGTACGTGACGTTACTGGTACTGCTAGGCAAGGTCTGAACTCAAAAGTGTGCAACCTGTACGCTGGTGATGTGCAGATGTGTATAAGCACATCTGGAAGAAGTCTAATTGCTATTTGGTAAGTAGCTTCTTTTTCCCTAGTGGTCACATGGTGACTGTTGGTGAGTGCTGGAAATACGGGGAAAATGAATGACAAGGAATAACATGACTGACCTGAAGTCATCAGGATTGAATCTAGGTTCAGATAACTTTTGAGATTGATGGGAGTAATAGGTGTAACTGAGCGAGACTGGGAAGCAGGAATTTTGCTGTCTTTGGGATATGCTGTTAGCTGATGGGACCTTCCACTGAGAAAGGAAGAATGCTTCAGAAATCAGATTTTTTTAAGTTCCAGGTTTACAAGCAAACACTTGTTAAGAGTTTAGCCATGTCATTTCATCTGTGCCTCTTATGCTAATGTTTGATGGAGATGTAAATTTTCTTGTGGTGCTTCCAATGTGTTCATTATTGTATATTCCCACTGCAGCTATAGTTCAGAACTGCTTTTGATCAATAGTTGGTTATTTATGCTTCATTACATTCACGTGTTTGGACTGTGAGGTTTTAGGGAGAAGGACCATGCACACTTTTTTTTTTTTTCTGTGTTTGCATGGTAGTATAATTAGTTTTTTATTTCAGGCTAAAGTTAAAAAAATTCATGATGGCTCTGAGCAGTAATATTGATGTTCACAATGAATGCAAATAGAAGAATAACAACAAGGGCTTTTTTCTTTCTTGATAATGAATAAGACATGCTGCTAAGAGAGACTAAAGGTATACTCCTTAGTAAGTCACTAAGAAAAGGAGCAGCATAAAAATGTGTAGATGTATTAATTGTTACCTTCTGTATTTTGAAATGTTGTACTAGGGAGAGGAGATAGATTATAGACTGGAAGTTACTGGGGTTTTTGTCACGATCATAACCTGGGATAGGAACTGCCTGTGCATGGTACATGCCCTGTGTTGAAAAGGGCAAATGGAATGGAGCACTTAGCATACTTGCCCAGTGCCTAAACAAATATCTTCTTGCTTAGTCCTAGATGTTTATATGTGTGATTCTGTTCCATCCTCAACACATGGCAGTGGTTGCAATAAGCAAAGATTTTAGATTTCTCTTCATCTACTCCCAGAGACAATATTGTAATTATCATTTTACCAATTTGTCAAATATTGCATCTCCTATAGTTACTGTCACATTGCTTGTTAGAAATCTCAGATCACAGGAGTCCCAGATAAGTTGCTTGTGTAAGCTAGGTAATAAATGACCACTATGGGAGCTCCCCAATGCTCTCTCTTGATTTCATCTGACATTATAAAGCTACTTGTTATTGAGGTTGCAGAGAACATAGAAAAGTGAAACATTACAAATGTGCTGAAAATGTGCTTTGGAAAATTGAAGATTGTGTCTAGATTCCTCTGAAATTACAGGACTGAAATCAATAAACACAAATTAAAACTGGCTCAGCATTTGCCTAGTATTCTTAGATTTGGAAGACTGTAATTTCAGACCTTAATTCATTGTTACTTCTAATTCTTGTGGAATGAGGAGCTCTTTTGCAATAAGGCTGTATTTGCTAAATGTTTATGAGTGCACACACACACACACACACGTATACACACAAATTTACTACTGCTTATTACATTAGACAACATACATGCCTGTAAGAAATTTGCATATAAAGTTCATTCCTGTTTTGGATATAACTGTCTTGTTCAAGGATCCATAATTACGATGTCACTGGAGACTTAAAGAACTCCTTTCAAAGCAGGTGTCAGAAAAATAATGGGGTCTGTGTTTTATATGGGCAATAGCCATATCTGATAATGTCAGTTCAATGCCTCCAATAACTTCCACAGATTTTGGATCAAGACTTCTATGTCATGCAGCAGCAGGCAAGGTCTTATATTTAAAATCCCAAAAGAATGATCACGGCAGAAGTAAATACAGCTAATGAGAATGAATTAATTTCTACAATCACGTCACGTAATTTATAACTGAATTAAGGGATCTGTTTAGTTTTCATTTAATTTAGTGCTTGTGAAACATGTTAGATGCACAAACCTCCAAACTGTAGCTTTTTATCTGCCTGCTGGGCAAGTATAACACAAGCAAAAGCAAAAGAAATTTCCCCATAGGTCACTGCCACTGAGCTAACCTGGAGGATCACCAGTTAGTGTCAAAGATTTTTACAGCACAATTGACCCATATCCACTGGGAACAAGTCTAAAACCACCAGTTGTTGCTTAGAGTAGGACAGTGCCTTCTTCTACGGTCAGCTTTCAATATGCCAAGAAATCAATGGTTTTATAGTAGATCCTTGGATGTAATTAAAATATTCATACCAAATGCTGTGTATGAAAAATTTAAAAATGCTAAGGGACTGCCCTAAAAATGATGCAAATATTGCCTATAAAGTATTCTAAGTTTTAACTTAGACCTGTGTATCACATATTAATACAATGAGTCATTCCAAAATGGACCTTACTAGATAATCATAAATAAACTTCAGCAAAAAGAGTGCAAAAATCATCTGAAATTGCTGGTTTTCAACCATCTGTTTACTGAATAACTATAGCAGCAGGACTGCTAACTAATGGATTGCAGGCTGATGTTGGATTTTTAACCTTCCAAGGAAAATGTCTAGGTTCAAGGACATGTATGCAGACTGAGTACCTGTGCAGGACTGCACCTCACCAGGAAAAATCTTGTTTACCAGGAGGCCCTAGATGATTCCTTTGCTTAAAGGCTGATTTTGTGTCTGAAGACAGTTCTCAGCCCTTCCTCAGGCTTCCTTGGCTAAAAAGTCAGTTTCAGTAGTCTTTTGGTTCACATGGAGCAATGAAAAGGCAGCAAGCTATGAGGCAGGTGTGCCAGAAGTGAAGCAGTGTGTGTAGGGGGGCTGATGTAAAACTGAGAGTGTGACAGTAGGTTTTGTCCAGTGAGTGGTTTGCTAATTTGTGGTGATGATGTTATTACCCAGCATTACAAAATTTAAGACATTTTGCATTTAATCATTCACTTGATGAAATACAAGGGGGGGTTGTGCATTATTAACTGGAGAAAAGACAGAAAATTAAAGGAAGGGTTTAAGGTGTTGCACTTGGCTGTTAGTAGAGCTCCTGTTGTATGCTGTAAGCTTAGCTGCTGAATGCATTGCTGACACGAGCACCTGAGACAATGTCTATAGCTTGGTGCTTCCTTTCTCTCACAAAGACTGTAATTTTCACAACTGTTTCCTATTTATGCAGTTTAGGATAAATGCCTCAATTCTCCTTTCTACTTGTTTTCCAGCTACCAAAATGCTCCCAAGTTTTGAATTAATTCAAGAATACCCCTGTAGACAGGCAAAGATTTCTCTGAAGCCAACGTGAGTTTTGCTTCAGTTAGGGATAAAGGATTTAGCCAGAGATGATAGACTACTTATGTAAACTATTAAAGTTTCTCTTTCTCTTTCAAGTATCATACCATACTACGCTGAAGTCTTCTTGTTTTATGCTATTAAACAACCCGTCTTTTTGTCAGACAAGAGGAATGATACCTGATTTAAGATAATGTATTTTCTTTGCTGGGTCTGTTTATGCTTGGAAATTATCTTGCTGTATCCACGTATTGAAAATTTATGAAAGGTACTAACATATTTCTTCTGTGCACACTTTTCTAACTTTAGCATGGTTTGAAAACTATTTCTTGCCCACAGCTAGCAAGAAACAATGATTTCATATTTCCCAAAGTGGAAGCCAGTCAACAGCATTCCTCTTTATTGCAAAGAGGGGATACAATAATAAAAAGACATTTGCTGGTGGAATATTGTCAATAAAGTACAATAATACATTAAAACAGGTACTTAAAGTTGAAATTTATGAGTTTGTTTTTCTGTGCCAGTCAACGTATTTTCATATGTTAACATCAAAATGCAGACTCTCAGCAAAACCTTTAATAATAAAAAGAGCAGCAGTCAAAAGCAAGTGGAGAATTTTAACTTTTGATATAAGGAATTTATCTTGTGATTTTGTTTGTGGGGGT
>VYZV01027395.1:18216-34960 GCA_013401275.1 Pandion haliaetus | reverse complement strand
GTCTTAAAGCCGGCTGGTATTGGCTCTGTCAGACAAAGGGGAAGCTTCTATCAGCTTCTCATCAGAAGTCACCCCTGTAACCCGCCCCCCCCAAAAAAAAGTCTTGGTGCACAAACCCAATGCAACCTTTGGAGTGGGTTTCTTGCAGAGAGTTACCTTTATATTCAGGATAAACTCTGAGTTTTGTGAGTTTTGGACTTCTTAACTGAAATGCAGGATACAAGTCAGTCCAGAAAATTTGTTTTTCATTTTTCCCTTCCCATTTTCATCATTCTTACCTTTACTTGTATTTTCTTTCTTTCTCCCTATGAATGTATTTTTGGGGTTAATGTAACTGTATGTGCTCCACAAAATACAACAAAATCCTTTGTGAACTTCCTTTAGGGACTGGTATTTCTTTCATTTTGTAATTTGCTTCAGATAGGATTTTTGTGTCAGAATTTTTTATTAACCATTAACATTTCCATTCTTTTATATTGTATGTTGATATTGTGGCAAGGTGGATTGAGAAAAATGTTATGTGATTGGGATACACATTCCCTTTGGCTGGGATACATATTCACATTTTAGGTATATGTAGGTTTTTGCTTTTGCAGATGAAGTTGTGGAAAGTTCTTAAAAAAATTTGCTAAATGTTTTCAAAATATGATGGCATTATCATCTACCTATAAAAATAGTTGGAAAGATAAATGAAAACTGACTGAACCAAACCATAACTATAAATACACAACAATTTGTGTATTAATGTAGATTAAAACACTTGTTTTCTTCAAGCTTCCAAAATTTCTCTTGGGTGCTTTTCCTTTCCTCTCATATTTGTAAAATTAATCAACCCAGAACAAAAATGATGACTCTTGGAAAAGCTAACACTTGGTTTGTGTATAACAATAAATTGAAAAAAAACTGGTCTCCCTACGTCTTTTAAGGAAACTGATTTTTTAATACAGTCATGATTGGTTACATCATTCACTTGAGATCAAATAAAAATACATTGATCATGAGTAATTCTTCCTTAATTGGGCACCTCCCTCAAAACTTCTCATTACTTCTTAGAAAACAACATGCAATTCTTGGTACTTTCTTATTCAAAGCTGCTAGATGAAAATGAACTTTTAGAAACACTCCAGAATCCATTTGTCAGGGTAGTAACAATTCTCTGTAACAATTCTTTCTGCCTCTTCTCGCTCCCCCCTACCCACATTAATTATAATGCTCTAACAGAACAGAGCTTGATTCCCTTTTTTATTAAGGTTGTTTCACTCTATTATTGATTAAGCTTATTTCCCATGATAAATAACCTTCCTGTCAAAAAATGATTTATGAAAGCCAGTGGTCTTTCTTTTTCCAGTTTGCTTTTCCTGTGGTTACATATTACATATTATCTCCTGCTGACTGGTTTGGGCAGTCTTTGAATCTACAATTACTGGTCCTCATTAAGAGAACTGAATTTCAGTGCTATAAAAGGCTTGGAGATTTATCAGGTGAATCATTCGATTTTAAGTTAGAAAGAGAAGTATCTTTCTTCTGTGAGTATATATAGTCTTGTGATATGCCTTTACATCTTCAAAATGTTAATAAGGTAAGGTCACCCTGCATTGCACTTGCAGAGACCAGCTCCTTGGAAGCAGTATACTTCATTAACTCTTTTCTATGTCTTCTGGAATATAAAAAGCATTGATGACAAAAACAAAAACAAAAAAATCTGCAAATGAAATCATACAATTCTGGAATGCTACTAGTCCAGTCTGGGTGGCAGTCTTTCTTTTTCCACCATATGCATTTCTATGTCTATATGTAAAATGCAAAAGAGCTTCTTAGAAGACAACAGTTCTGTTTCATGCAACTCTTGAGATGGAGTAAGTGTGGTTTTGTTCTGAAAGGATTTGTTCTGTTATGTCAACAAGCCTTTTGTCCTCAGATTGAAGATAAAATGTGAGGTCTTGTGAGTTCTTTTTACTAGGTGGAAAAACTGAAAAAGATACAGAGTGCATCTAACCTGTTTATTGATGAAAACTGCTCAGAGGTTTATGTCTTGACTATATCAAGAGCTGAGCACAGTTCCAGGCAGTGGTTTGTCCAAGAACTCTGTCATGTACCTTTCTTTCATATTCTCAAAACAAAGTCTTCATCTGGGCTTCCTCCACTGCTTTTCTTAATTGCATCATTGTTTTTTGTTTTCTATTCATGCTGTTCCAAATATCCAGTCCTGTATTTTAACTATATGTTTCAGGACAAATAGCTCAAGTCCAACAGGAATGTAGCTTGTCTTCTGGGGTTGTGGGATGGTGACTATCTTGTTCTGTGCCTGGCACTGCAGAGTTCTGATCCACAAGCAACTTTTCTCTGCAACAGAATAATACAAATGAACAGTCTTAAAAAAACATTCCGTAAAGGAATGTTACTGCTTTTCAAAAATCCTGAAGAAGGCTGACTGTACAACCCCAGCTTTAGAAACATTTTCACATAATTTGCATTACAAGTCTGTATGGATAGTGCATTAGACAGGCCTAAAAAAAAGATTGCTCTTACATACCCTTGAACAGTCTCATGAAAATCCTAGTGCTTTTAAGTGAAAAAGCATAAAGCAAAACCTAATATTATCATTGCTTTAATTCTCTGTCTTTGTTCCTTCCAGTCGGAGCTCTTAATAGGAACTAATGGTAACTACATAATCAGGATATTTTCTTTTCTGAGTCAGTAGTAGAATTAGAGTCCTGAAAAGAGAGCAGGCTGACATTTGATGTTTTTAATACCTAAAGCCAGCTTGAAAGAGAATGAGTCAATGTCACAAACCTAACAAATCAGCAGAGACAAATACTTTTAACCTGTAGTAGCTCTGTCCTCAGAATTAATTTTGATAGGAAGCATTTTACAAATGTGGCATTTTTTCCTCCTTGTATCCTCCTTACCTTGCAAANNNNTACTAAAAAAAAAAAAAAAAAAAAAAGAAAGAAAAAAAAAGAAAATTAGGGTCATTTTTCTTGTCTACTGTTGTGGTCCCATAATATTTCAACTCTCACAAATTTTGAAAGGACCACTTGATCCTGTGACAGGTGATAAAATCAAAGGGGCCAGTAAAGGACAATACTTTCTTGCTTTCTTTTGGAGAGTGGTTTCTCTTAATGTGATATTCACTGCTTGTGGACAGCAGGTCCCTGGAGTTCTGAGATCAGAGGTTGTCCTTGATGTCAAAGATGTTTCTGTTCTCACATTTTCTGCAGTAACTGAACTCCCTAGATCTCGTCACTGTATTATCCCTGTTTGAGAGATGGGGAACTGAAGTATGGCGAGCCCAATGTTACAGGTAGCCTTTAGAAAAGAGTGAGTAGGAGCCGAGTCTGAGGCTCTACTCCTGCTCTCTAACACAGCCTGGGTGGTGGGATCTTTGTTGGCTGAGGTGGTGAATGTGCTGTAACGACTCAGTGATAGATGCTGAGATTAAGAGCTGTGCACCAGCCACCTCAGTAGTCATTTTCTGGCTAACTGAATGTTGTTACACATTAAAATAAATGAATTCATGATGGTTAAACAGCTATTCAAAACTGAAAATTTCTCAGAATGCTATCTGCAATAATTAACAACTATTAAATCCAAATATAAATCTTTGACTCTCTGAAATCAAAATAGAGTCTTCTTGTACCCTGAGCTGCTGTGTGGCGGTTCGTTACACAGAATATTCCATAGAAAGGACCTGGTTTATAAAGATGCACTCAAAACCTATTTGAATTAGGTAATAGTGGAATGATTATTAAGTAACCAAATCAAAGAAAAAAGTTGTATTTCAATACAATAGGCCAATGAAGTTAAAAAAATATAAGTATGTGGAACACTTTTAATTTTACCTCCTTGTTCATGTTTAACTACTAAAAAAGTTATTTTGCCTGAACTCACTTATTCGTTTTAAGCCTTTCTGGTCTAGGTTCCTTTAAGTCTTATTTAGAAAGTTGCAAAAAGGACTTGCTGAAGTCACTGTTGGTCTGGAGGGAGATATGAATTAAACACTGAATTGTGAGATTAAAAGGATTGACTCTGTAATGTGCTTTAAGGACTTAAAGCCCAGTGGAAGAGAAGACTATGTATCTTTAAACCATCTTGTCTTACTCCTGATTGCAAAGTGCTCTGGGGACTGGGAAGGCCTCGAGCACTATCTTGGATGTTCATGGTGTCCTGTTTGAGGCACATTAACTTTCCCTGGTGATCCTATGCACCATGCAGTAACTCTGGCAGTACTATCAGCATCCTGCCTACCCTGAAACTTGTGCATTGGTTGCTCTGACTGTGCCTCTTTTGGGGAAATCCTTCTAGGATTGGATCTGAAGAATTTTAAGTTTTGCACCTTTGGCAGGGCTAGAAATATTGCATACTTTGTAACGTACCTTTCCAAAACAACAACCTAAGGCTACACAGTGACAAAGCTATGTATGTGACTCTGGACTTGTGACTGCCATTACAGTTCTCTCGCTTTCAAATTCATTATTGCTAGCTGAGAAACTTTGTCACTCTTTCACATGTGTAGTGAGCATGGGTCTTTATCTTGTAAGTGGATCAGTTCTTGCTCAATCCAGATCTTCACTGGCTTTATTCATTGCCCATGTGTTATAAATCATCACTTGACAGTAAAAGCATTTATGCCTCTAGGCATTCAGAATTCACCACTCTTGAAATAACCCACCATCCTTGAAATCATGGGGACCGGTAGGTCCTTTTTGTTTATCTCTTAGATGTGTACATATAGTTGAACAGAGAAACAGAGGAATTCAATTGCTTCTAAACTTTCAATTTGAGGCAGAGCCTCAAATGATGACATTTATTGTCACATTCTTTCTCTCTCACACTAAGGCAGTCCATCTGGTGGGTTTCCTAGAATTTCAAATCTTAAGAGTTTCTTGGTTTCCTGGGATTTGTGTTTTCTTAAATGCTGTCAAGAACAGAGCCAAAAACCTGTATTATGCATGGCATCCATTGTCTTACCAAAGCAGAAATAAGAAAAGGACACATGCTGTGTAGTTTTGTCTTCCCAAAATTGATTTTATTTTTAAATCATGTTTAGATCATTCTTTTTCTATTATGCTATATATGAATGACCTCTGCCATAAATATCTCTTTTTGTTTTCGTAGGAGGCATAACATCTGAGAGAGGAGCTTGATATTTCAGAGGCAGTGTATTGTTCTGATTTCCAGAAATAACCATGCTAGGAAGTAATGCTCCAATTAGTTGAAGTGTCTGGCACTGGGGATTCAACCATAAAAAATGGCCAAGGAGGAATCAAAAGGCTCTGCAGGGACATTGGAGATGCAGGACATGTACATACTCCACAAATTTTGCAGTGAATGTATTGAATTTAGTATTCAAAAAGGATGGCTGGCTCTTCTAAAAATAAATAGGAAGATACTGCCTAGGGTATCATGTGTTCTGGCCCATCAGCATGCAATATACAAAGATTATTATTGTGCTTAATCAGTCAGATTTGCTTTGATTTATTTTTTTGTTTGTTTTTTAATATCTGGGATGGATTTCATATTCTTGGAATATTGTATCCAGAACCTTCTAAAATCTGATGGTCTAAAAATAAACCCTCAATTAAGACAATCATGCACAGATATCTTGCAAAATGGTTATTACTGAGTGGTCACTTGAAAATTCTTACTGTGTCCATGAAAGAGCTTCAGCCTTTTGAAACCTGTAATTTTAGAACCTGCAGAAAACTTTCCTCCCTTTCCTCCCACAGCTCTGGGGGAAGTACAGGATTAAGCCCAGAATGTAGATGAGTAAGAGGTGTATTGCAAGAACGTAGATAAGAGGTGTATTGCAAGAGGACTTATGTGCAAACCTAAATAGGATAGACTTACCTGAGATTTACATTGTTATACTTTAAAGGAGAAAGTTGCTTTTCTCTGAGTTTGAAAAATCACTCAAAGACCCATCTTCCACGTGGCAAATCATTATCACTCTGTTTTTATATGCTTATGCTGGTTTCTCTTTCAAATGCTTTGGATTAATACTACTGAACAAAATAAGGTTCAGAAGAAAATTCTCTTAAGAGTAAATAAATGAGGCACTTCCCTGCTAGGAATATTTTTAGATAAGGTAATTTCACCCCATTGAATCTCTAGTCATAAGGTATTTAAATAGCAAATACATGGAATGGATGAAGAGAATTTACTAGGAAAGTCAAATAGCCACTTCAGATGCACTTGGCAGTTTTATTATGTAGGCATTTCATTGTGGCTATGCACCGTTTTACATGGCAAGAAGTTTACAGATATTATGCTCAAAGTTTGAGCACTTTATTTGTCTCCTTGACCATACATAATAAGGGGCCTAACTCTACAAAGAGATCAGTAAGTCCTCTCCAGAATGTCTCATCTCTCTCTGGGATGTTGTGCCTTATTTTCTGATATACTTTAGGGAAGTGCAGTAGTATGTTCTCATACAGTTCAGCTTCTGAAAAGCAGAACCCTTCAACAGTTAGAAGACAGTGAAACAGGTGGAGGAGAGAGTCGATAAAGAGACAAAGTCCCCCTCTTATGAGGGAAGCAAAATGAGTTCCCAACAGTTTGCAAAAGGTCTGCTTCTATGGAAGAACTCCTAGTAAACTCTGCTAAACACACAGCTCCTGGAGGCTCTTTTCCTCTTCTTGGCTACTCATACATAAGGAAGAGTTGGATCATTGCATTCTGAACCCATCTGGCCCTGCTAGAACAGGCACCATACATTCTATGCTACCAGAAATCAGTGCAGAATTTAGCTTACATACATGGCACACTATGCATTGTATGGAAAAATGTTTGTTTATTTCTTTCATTCTTCCTTTTCAGAAAAATTAAAAAGACAACTGAGGGCAGGAGTGAAATAAATATTGTTAGTACACAAATGTGAATGCAGAGGCAGCAGTTCAAGGAACATGAGCTAGTGATTTGTGACCTTGGTTGCTACCATTAATTCACCTTTTGAATGTTACTGAATTTAGAAGTCCATTACCATCTTGGCCTGCGGTCCATAACTGCAGAAACCATGTTTACCAACTAGTGTAAGAGAGAACAAGTAGAGAAAGAGATGTTATTTTCAAACTGTTGAGAGGTTATTATACAATCAATGGAGAGTGAAATGCCTACATTAGAAACTGTATAAAAGCATTTGACAACATCCTTTTACTCAGTTTCAGTAAAGTGTATTAATATGATTATTATACAACTTGCATTCTAAAGCATGATGCCATTATTTAATCTGTAAGAGCAAGGTCTTACTGAAAAATACTGATGAAAAAGCTTTCATCCCTCCCCTGTGTTGGCAGTTTCTGCCATCCAGTTTCCATCTGCCTCCAGATATGAATACCTTTGTGGGATACTTGACATTATTTTATGTCTGGCCATGCCACTGATGCGCAGATGTTTTATGAAACAAAGTAGAGCAATTCATACTTCCCTTATTGATTGTCCCTTTGTCAGACCATTCAGCAGCAGAATCAAGTCAAGTCTTCTCAGCTATGTAGGCAAAACTGAATTTTATTGCCCCACAGATGAAGACAGAAATGAGCCAATTTGCCTTCACTGTTGGGTTGACAGCACAGAATCCTGTGGTGATAAATAGGTTTCAGAGATGATACCAAGTCTGGTTGAGATCACTGGCTTTTGGGGGGAACAAGTTCAACGGAGCCTGAGAGATATTGCAGGGGGTCATGGTTTTGGCTGGAATGCAGTTAATTTTCTTTCTAGTAGCTGGTACAATGCTATGTTTTTGAGTTAGGTATGAGAAGAATGTTGATAACACACTGATGTTTTCAGTTGTTGCTAAGTAGCGTTTAGACTAAGTCAAGGATTTTTCGGCTTCTGATGCCCAGCCAGCAAGAAGGCTGGAGGGGCACAAGAAGTTGGGAGGGGACACAGCCAGGGCAGCTGACCCAAACTGGCCAAAGGGGTATTCCATACCATGTGACATCGTGCCCAGTATATAAACTGGGGGGAGTTGGCCTGGTGGGGGATTGCTGCTCGGGAACTAACTGGGCATTGGTTAGCGAGCAATGAGTAATTGCATTGTGCATCACTTGTTTTGTATATTCCAATCCTTTTATTAGTATTGTCATTTTATTATTGTTTTTATTATTAATTATTTTCTTAATTTCTGTCCTGTTAAACTGTTCTTATCTGAACCCACGAGTTTTACCTTTTTCCTTCCAATTCTCTTCCCCCATCCCACTGTGGGGGGGCAAGAAGGGGAGTAAGTGAGTGGCTGCATGGTGCTCAGTTGCTGGCTGGGGTTAAACCACGACACAGGGTTTGGATTAAGGAGCTAGAGATTGTCGATGAGTGGTCCAGGAGCAAAGTCTGAAGAAGCTTTAGGGGAAGAAAAGAAAAGAAGAGAAGAGAGATGTGGGATAGAAGTGGTCAGTTGTTCTTGGTTGATTTTTGGAAGAGAGTCAGTGAGTTGCACCAGGGAATTATGAGTAGGTTTACTTCTTTTCTGTCTTCCCCATCTACCAGAGTATTAACTCTCTGTCTCCTTCTTGGGCCTTGCAGACCCTCCTCCAACACAGACACGTGCACAGTTAGATGCCTTTCCCCGCAGCATCTTCTCCCTTGTCAATCCTCACTCTCTTCGCTGATATATATCGTCTCCCCTCACATTCCAGCAAAAAAAGTTCTCAGGAACAGGCTTTATTCATCTTTTTACTGTTTTGTGAAAGATTGCTGAGAGTGATCCAGTGTCTCATCTTGTTTATGTCTGCCTTCAGAAAAGGAAGGATGTAGGGCCAGGGCACAAAGATCTGTAGGGCTACAGAGGGCCTGGGCAGAAACTCTTGCTGCTGTGCTGCCATTGACACACCACAGCTGGCTGTCCCACACATCTGGATCCTGCCTTTGGTTACAGCACTGGGCAGAACGAGTGGGAGAGAGGGGCTGATTGTGTCAAGCAACTATCTGCTTTGCCTCTTTAATGTCTAATAATTTTCAGCAATTCATATTTTTGCATAATCAAAAAGAGACTATTGTCATGAGGTTGGACTAATCTAGTTTCATAGCGCCAAGACCACTGTATCTAATACCACTATGGAAGCCCTCATCAGTGGGTGGGACCTCATACTGCTAAGCAACCTCATAGTTTAGTTATGAGATTTCAGCTCATTTTTATTTACTTTTAGGCAACATAACCTGAGTTGTATGTCAAGTGAATCTCATTAAAGCTTTTCAAGCGCTTTCCAATAACTTGGATGGAAGGTACTAGGGAGATATTATTCTATGCAGCCATAACTTTTTGTTCATTTGACAGGCATACTTTCAGCTACTTTTTGCAATTACATAAACATTTTGTATGTCTTTATATTGTTATAATTTATTCCCATTTGTATTTAGAAAGGAAAGTTACAATATAATTTTTTTGTATTTTCTCAAAGCTTTTCAAACAGATTTGCTGACCTCCCTTTATATTTCCATTAACTTGACAATATTTCCCTCTATGTGAGCCTCCTTTACATGTATAAACAATCAGGATGAATGAGAAATTGTGCTTACTCAATTCTGTTGTAAGGTGGTCTGCAGTTTTTAGTGTGTAATTTGGTCTAGATTGAAGTGACACTCATTAATTTGTTTGCAACAAGGCAAGTAATAAGGCTACATCCGTGTTTTAAGTAAAAAATTTATAGGTACTTCTATCCTGGAGCTTAACAGTTTCCTCCCTACTTCCACTCCAAAGAGTGAAATCTAATTAGCATCAACAATCTGGCTATGGCTGAAGTGTTTCCTTTAACAAAAGTTTTTAGGAAGTGCTCTGAAATTATCAAAAATGGAGGTCAAGCAATGGCTTTATAACACTCCATTGAGCCCTTCTGTGTGCCAATATACATTTTTCATCCTTAGCTAAAGGTTGTATTAATAAAGAAGAGGTCTGCTGCACATTATGCATCTCCTGATCTCGGCTATTTCACAGGAACAGTAAGCTATGAAACTTCAGAGTGATTTTTTTCTATAATAATCTGCTTCTGTTCCTACTGATGAGGATCCAGTGCTCCTCTTTCTGACCTTCCATGTTCACCAGCCAATCAAGCCTGAACAGTTTCAGCAGTGTTAAACTTCACAGCTATTTCTGTTACTCTGAGGTCTGTCCCCATCGATTTTTAAAAAGTCAGCATGCCAGGAATTCATGTCAGATGTCAGCAAGCTTCAGAGTCACCAACGATAACCTGCTGTCTCAGCACATCGTAGCAGAACAGAGCATTCATGTTGTTCTGTTCCTGATTGTCTTGTGAATTGGGAAAACATTGTGCAAAATACAGCAGCTTCACTGGTGGGAAAAATTGCTGAACAGCACCTGCATAGTAAAGCAAGACCATCTGCTTATTTTCCCTACCCCCTATTTCTGTATCTTGGTATCTGTCTCATTTTTGTCAGACAGGATCATGCAGCTGTTTCGAGGAGAATATATTTATATCTATGTAAGGAAGAGAGCAAAGAGAGAGAGAAATCAAGAGCTGGACGGTGTTTTCATACAACATGGAATTTTCCCGTGGAACTGACTGCTACAAGATACCAGCAAGGACAGGAATTGACCAGTGCTCATTAAGCTGACTGGGCTATTTATCAAGAAAATGTACACATTTACGATTTTGCATAGTTTTAAATCCATATACTTTAACCAAAAAGGGTTGACGGGATGTAAACTCTTCTTTAAGAGCAAAAATCTTTTTGCCAAGGGACACGGGAAGAGATACTTCCTATTATCTGTATTTATTCTTGTTCCTATGTGTGTGGCAGTTTTTATATTTTCTTGTGTCGCGTATAGTAGTGGCTGCTGTCACAACCACTATATTAGATCAAATGAGTTTATTCCAGGTTAGTACTTTTTTACACTCTAATGCAAGTACTGTCCTTGGACAGTAAGAACACCTTTTGCATTTTCTTTTTGTTATATGACACCTAAGAAAGTAACAGTACACTAAAATGTAGCAAGTTCTGCTGTTGTGGGAGCAATTGTTTTCTTCCTTACTGGAGGTTTCATAAACCTATTCACTGTAACATTCTGGTTAAACTGAAGACAGCTTGTATTGATTTTTTCTTCCTCTTCTCCTCCTACTTTTTTTTTTTATTATTTCTTGTGCTTATCCGTGTGGAGGACAAAGAGAGTATCTAACTAAGTATTTGTTCCTTAATCAGGCTGAAAGAAAAGGAGGGTTTCAAGGTCAGTTACAGTGCAAGATGCCTTTTATGACCTCCATCATCCTGTCTATTTCTTCTGCCTTAAGAAGAGAGATTTTTTTCCACACCACCAATTACAATACACTCTCTCACACAGGATTTTTCCATTCGGGCTTGTATTTGCTCTCACAGTGAAGTCCCAGATCTCCCTCGGTGTTGTTTTGGTGATGTGAGCTTCTGACCTTTGGGAAACTACCCCGAACTTCACAAATTCCTTCATCCCTCACTTCACTTATTACAGCTGGTGGTTACTATTTGTCTTATGCTGTGTTAGCAAAGCACTGTGCAGATGGGGAATATAGATCTCTTCACTGAGGCTAAATTGGCAAAATATATAATGCAGTATCAATTGCCCTTGGTGCCCCAAATTCCTGCCTTTGTTAACTAGGCTGCAGCAACTGTTGAAGTTAATCTGTCCACTGGCTGGGGAAAGAATGTCAGAAAAAGTGAAGGTGCCTGTCCCAGGTTTTGTCCAATTTATCCTTTATTTATTTGGTGTGGTTCCTGACTGCAGTGTTATCTGAGGTGTTTGTGTGCTTTAAAGCAGTTATCCTCATAAATACCTCACAATGTAAGCATGTAAACATTGAAGCATGGTGAAGTTGCATGATTTGCCAGATTTTCCATGATAGAGGTATGTGAATCCAGACTTTTTGACCCATCTGGTGCTCTAACCTCAGATTTTTCTAATTTGGGACAGAAATCTCCATTCACTTTGAAAGCAGCTGAAATACTTCAGGACATTTCTGCTTTGGGTCTGTGTGTTGAGCTGAGGNGTTTTAAAACCTCAGCTTTATCTTTACAAGGTAGGGGATGTTGAAACATTTGGAGTTTGTTTATGTGAATGCTACTTTATGAGGAAAAAAAATTACCCAAAATCTTCATGAATTTGTGATAAGGAAAGCAGTTCCCACTACACAGAAACATGAAGTGTTAGCAGGGATGTTTTGGAGAAAGAAAAAGAGTTCTTGTTTTTTTGTACTTTATGTTGCCATCTCCATCTGTACCTTAATGAGTTACTTTATCCAGTGGTTATCCTTTTCTTCCAAATTCAGCTTTGAGCTGATAACTCTGTTTATCTTTGTGTGTCTTTATCATAGGAGTCTCTTGACAGCACAGTTAGAACAGGTTCAAGGTTACTTCAGATGGAGAGTTTAATACTTTGGTATATTCCAAAAAGGCAATATCCCAGTCTTCTCTTTCTTGTCCAGTGAACTGGTATTTCAGCTTACTTGTGACACTAACAATCATCAATGCAGTCTCTACCCCCACCATTTCCTTATGCATTTAAGAAATTTTACCTTTACAGAGTTTTGGATATTGGACATTGCCCAGGTTTTTTGTGTGAATTGAAGAGTTTAGCACAGTTACTCATACAGCAATGTAATACAGTTATATCATATGCCATGAATGATCAGATCAATATATCAAACATTACTTTTTGTGCGTATGTTTAAACTAAAGCTCTGACTGGCATGATCATCATATGTGATGTGAGAAAATGAAGTGGGATAAGTTATACTTGGAGCTTGCCCCTATGGTAGTACCTTGCTTGCTTTCCTCTTTTTCACAGATTTGATGTTTGAGTGGTCTTTCACTCTGGTTCAGCTGTTAAAATTGTATCCAAAAAGCTGTGCTCCCTTCCCTCTCTTCCAGAAGCTGGGATGACTGTTTGAGGCCACCCTCTTCCTGCCTGAAGCACAGGCTCAGAAATACCCACCTCTTAAGAGGGGACCCACTCCCTATGTGCTCTTGGGCCCCATCCTGGAGACCAGCCCACGTTTCTTTCACAAGATGTCTCTACTGATGAGCAGTTACACCTTGCCTTCCTCTGGCTTGAAGGGTTATCTATATATCCTCTTACATGTTTTGCTTAAGAGCTACTGCCCTTTTTTAGAGTCCTACATAACACCTGAAAGTCTTACATACCCAAAGCAGTGTATTAGTCAATACAGCTGTGGAAAATCAGGAAGAACGCCTCTTGAAGGCGGCCCTTCAACCATAGGAGGTGATAGCTGTTAGCACTGGTGCTGAGCTTTTCTTACATGTGTCCTATGAACACTGAGAAAGTGCCTCCAAGGTAAGAAAATTCTGGTGGCTGGTGTGCTTGCTGCTTTATTCACAGAATAGTTAAGCCTTAAAACTACAGTCCGGGATGAGAGAATAGGCCTATGTGGTAGTGAGAATTATAAATGGCCTTCACTGCTGCAAGAGCAAATGATCAAAATGTATGCTGAGAGATAACAGATGGATGCCAGTCAATTGCAGCAGCAAAAGGGAACAGAGACACATTTCTGTTTAGTGTGATAAACAGCATCTTGCCTTTGTAGTGCTGTTAATCTAATATATACCAAAGAAGTTTTGCTGTCTAATTTCAGGAGGTCCATAAACTCTTTTTCCCACAGAAGTCAAAGGCACTTAAATGAGAGTTAATGTAGTCATTAATGCTGCCTCAAGAGTTGGTTTGTTGACGTGCTACAGAGCGTGGTGGCCTGAGCCTGCAGTTATGGGTTTGGGTCCAGGCAGTGTATTGTCACTCTTGCCGCTTTGCCAAGCAGAACCTGTCTGTTGCTCAGCTGTCTTTTGGGACCAGAAGAGCTTTGCTGTGTCACAGGACAGGTCCATGGGGCTTGTGACTGAGGATGGAGGTGTGTGTTGTTTATTCCTTCGGGTCTCTGAAATGGCTGTGTGCACCCTCCCAGTTGTGAAACATTGCCAGAAGAAAGACTGAATTTACAGTGAGAGGGAGGAGGAGGGAAGTGGTGGCAGGGCAGAGACAAATAAAGTGAATATGAGGATAGGAGGAGGTTTTTTTAAAGCTTTCCAAAGACAAATCGATAGATTTACTTTAGGATGAAAGTGAATTTAGACTCATAATCTTTCACCACGTGCAACATTCTGCAACTATAATTCAAGGCTTATTTATATTACTGACACCATGATCAGAGTAAGATGGCATTTAACAGCGTCTAGCTCTGCTTCTTAGATCAGCTGGTGGCTATCTATAATATTTACATTCTTTACACCACTCAGGTCTAAATTCTGAAGTGAGTTTAAGAAATTATAGCTTTCCTTTTTCATTATTTACTGATATTGGGAATAATAAATAATATTTTCTTTTAAGGACTACTGCATTGCAGCAATGTTAACTATCCAGAGATAACAAAGATTAGCATGTTTGGAGTTAAGCATGGGTTATTAAAGTAAATTCTTCTCTTGGGGCACAGGCAGTTAAGGGGAATTATACATGGTCATTGAAAGAATAGTCTCCATTGTTTCCAAGTTACACAGTTAGTGCTGGTTACTGCAGTGTGCTCTGCAATGCACTTTGCAAAAAAATTATGTCCTCTGGTGAGGTAAGAAAGGACCATTGCATTATGTTGGTTATTAAGCATTTATTATTCTTTATTCCCCATAGTTTGCAGTAACAGCAATAGTTGAACATTAGTTTACAAAGAGGCTGACTGCCCCAAAGCTCTCACTTATACAGCTGTGCAAAATGAGAAAGAATAAAGAAGTTTTCCTCAAAGGCATCCCATCCTGGAGCTGCTCAAAATCAAAAGCATGGCTTTCCAAGAACTGTGTGGCTTGTCCAAGAGCATGGGGCACTCAAGAGAGACATGGGGTCTCCCTGCTGCTTTGAATATTTGGTTCTCTAAAAGGGATATCGCTTGTGCAGAAATTACAGCAGGATGACACTACATGGTATGGTTAAATACAGCAGCCTGGCTCTCAGGATTGTGCCAGGAGTCACCTCCCATCAGAACTACAGAGCATAAATAAAACTTGGGAGCCCTCATATTGAGTCTTGCCCTTTTCCGCAACTGCTCATTAAGGGGTTTGGTGAAATTGCTGTGATCTCCTAGGAGTGCAAGACTCAGTCTCTGTCTGTTGCTATTTGTGGAGGGAGTCTCTTCTGCTGCTTGAAAGCTTTAGAACTGGTTTTCTTTTTTTTTTTTTTTTTTTTTTCCCCCGCCTAAAAAAAAGCTCCTTACCATCTGGCCATAACCTTGTACAATATGTTACATTTCAAACTGTAAGAATCTTTTTATGATCAGGTTATAATTTGTCAACTGCTTACAGATCTTTAACTTAAAAATGTACAGTGCAGAATAAAGTTGCTCTGAATATTGTTTTCTAAGATGAGCGGAAGGAGAAGGGAGGAAAAAAAAGACACTTGAAAGTGTTTTAATTGCACAGGGATGTCATTGCCTCTAGCAAGAGTTCTCCTGCTTCTGTCATAAATTTTTCATATTGCCTCGTGAGAGTGAAAACTGGAAACTTTACCCTCTAAGTGAAAGTCGATGAACCTCATACCAGCCTCAGATCCCAGTAGCCTTGCACTCAGGAATATTAATTTAATTAAGATCGCTACAATAAATTCTGTGAGGGAACTCTCCTGGCACCTAAGGTACCTCGTGCAAAGAAGGAGGGAAAAAACCCAGCAGAGCCAGATCTGATGGAGGGATATACAGTAGTACAATGTCCTCAGTACAGTTGTACGCTTATCAGAAGTGACAGCTAGAGATGTGAGATCTCCTAAAATAGATAACAGAGGTTTTAGCTGGGAAAAAGCACACAATTACATACAGTGTAATCATTTTATTTTCACTACACTGATCCATCTGCAGTCTGAGAAAACAATGCAAAACATTTTTAAAAATTGCCTCTCTCCTGGGAAGCAGAAGGACATTTTACAGGACAGCATATGTTTGGACTGTTTACCCTACCATAACAGTCACCTAAACCTGGAAGACCAGGAATACGTTGCTTTGCAGTGGCTTCTGCAAAAGGGAGCTAATGAGCTCCCTCCACTCTGCAATGTTTATGGAGACAAGGGGGACAGAGCTAAAAGCCAAGGGCCCATAGTCCTCTGAGGCTTTGGACCAGACATTTTAATTTCCTGTGTTAAATTAGAGAGAGAGGATTAATTAGAATTATATACTAGGAGGTGGTTGACCTGATTTACCCAAGTGTAACACAGGAGTTGTGCCATTGCAGTGGATGGTACTGCATCTTTAACATCATGCAGCTGAGGTTAGCCAAAGCTCCAAGAGGGGTAACAAGCAGATACTGCATGCCAATTACTACTTTTTTAAAAAAAAATTTTTTTCCCTCCTGAAAATGGAAGCTGGGCCACAGAATCAATGCCACAAAAGATACGAGGATTCTGCAAAATTCTGAGGAAAGTGATATCCCAAAGTTAAACTATTTCACATTATTTGCTATAAAAATAAAACAGAGCTCCCTGGGAAGTTCAATCTGAAATGATAGGCTTAATAATTGGGCTTATTACATGGCTTTTAAAGGCTGAGATTTGCTTAAGAGAGCTTCTGTTGCAGGGGTTGGGCAGAGTGTGTGTGTCACCACAAAGGGAGGTATGAGACTTTTGGTTTCAGGCTCTAATTCTAAACCCCAGACTATATATTTCTTTATACTAAAATAATTTTTGATGTAAGTAGTTACTGTTTTATCTTCTCAGAAACTTTTAAAGTATTTTCTTTATTATAAAATTTGGGTGTTTGGTCTTATGAGAAGACAGAACCAAGAATGA
>VYZV01027395.1:4817-18196 GCA_013401275.1 Pandion haliaetus | reverse complement strand
GTTTTTCTTTGCCTCCCCCCCGCCCCCCCAGGTTTTCTTTTCTTATAAATCTTTTGCTATCTGAAATTATAAAACCAGCATTGTTTGCTAACATCTTTTGTGCACAGGGATGCAGCTTAGCACTCTGCTCAAGCTGGGCTGCTCTTCACATCATCTAGTTTGAATCTTGGCAGGGCTTTTTAGATCTTTCTAATTTTTTGTTCGTTTCATTTTCTTCAGTAGGGATATTGATGGTATGATGTACTCTCTAGAACAAATGAAGGTTCAGAGTTGGGCCTGTAATGCTTCCTAGAATGGATTGTCTCCAGTGGGACTAACCACGTGCTTGGCAATAAGAAACTAGAGCATGTGCTCTGAAGAGGGGTGAGTCTGGGGAGATAGGCAGATATGCTTTCAAGCTGCAGGCCACCTGTGAGGTGAAAAAGATTATGGAATTTAATAGAGAAAGTCTACTTTTTATTTCATAAAGTGTTCCTTGAACATGATTTGTATTTTATTTATGAGATTTTAAAATTGAGTTGAACAACTTAACTGACAGAGACCACACAATGGCTACAAGGGTACTAAAACATAAAGCAGCAGGAAGAAGAAAATAGCCAGTTGTGTGTCGTGGGTCTGTCTGTCTGTATTTATTTTTATTTTAATTTAAATTAAGTAAGCTTGGATGTAGCATGATTTTTTTTTTTCCTTGCCTATTCCTCTATCTGCCCTTTGCTAAATGGCACAGTTCAGAAAGATGCATAGATTGGTGTTACTGCAGGCATTGTAGAGCCCTTAACTACAGTATCTGTTTCTCATATTCCTTCAGGGTTTATTTGCAAAGGGCAGCATAGCCAAATGTGATATTTAGGCTCTGGTTCCCATTAAAAGAAAACAAATGCAGTGCTACAGGAAGGCACCCTTGTTTCAAAGCAACCTGTGGCTACTTTAACAAGTAAAATAAAGCTTCTTGCCTGTTTTTTAGATCTTATGCATAAAGATACTAGGCAGGAACTATAGGGAGAAAAGACAAAAGTAAACATTTTCCTGGATAATCTTGCAGTCACTGAATATCAACAGTAAAAGCCAACAGCTGCTGGCCAATGAAGTGCTGCCAGGTTCAAACAGAATTATCTTCTTTTTTCAAGATCCTAGGTTTGTCTTCTAGTAGCGTTGGATCAACCCTTCTTATTCCCAGGAATAATGATAACTAATTTTGTTCTTGTTAGTGCTGTAATAGATTTTGAACAACTCTTTGAAGCTGCATGTATGTGTACTGCCTTGGGAATAGGGTAGGCCTAATCTTCCATCTGTTTATGATACAATCCTTCAAAATTCCCATTTGACATGGTTTCTGTGGACTTGAGACTCAGTCCCCCACCCCTCTTTTTGTTTGGTTTCCTTAATTCAAGTTATTCATGGGTTGGGTCCATGTTTTTGATTCCTATTTCTTACCTTCCACCAAAGAGAAGGACATTTAGGTCATTCTTTTAAGGGAACGCATGCAGTGGTGTTAACTGAAAAAAATAAAGATAAACTGCGGTTAAATAACAGGGCGTTTGAAATTGTTGTGGAAAAATGATGTGTTACTCTTACCTTTGAATGTTTTATTAGTGGTATCACAGGATTGCTGATAATGATAAGCACTTTTGAAATGCATAAAGGAGATTATGTATGACCTCAAACATTCAGTATTCTGCTTCCAAATCACATCAAATGGGATAACACCTTTTTTTTTAAAAAAAAGGGAGGGGGGGAGAGTGGAGGAAGTGGTATTTATCATCAGGGCAAATACACTATTTTGTTTGAAAGGTTATCCTGGGAGGTTCCTGGACAAACATGAGAGATTTAGTTATTGCAGTCGGGTATTTCTAAGCAGTTATTTCATGTTAAAGGGCTCTAGTGCTTTCTCACCAGAAGTGTTTGTGCATTCTTTGTGGCATTTACTATTATTCTGAGTATCTTAAATGTTTATGTTCAGGATCATGATCAACTGTCATTCTTCATTGCAAGTGAAGAAGCCATTACCATTACGTGTGACTTTTCAGGAATTTTCCTATAGGCTTTTCAAGTTCAAAACTATAAGCTTGGCTTTTGGTCTTTTGAAATTAACTCTTCTCTCCATCTTCTTTCTAGCCACTTTATTGCATTCTGAACAGAAGCTTCTTGTCTTTTGGAGTTGTTAGCAACTACCCTCATCGGGGTGCGTAGGTTTGTCAGAGCTATCAGTGGCCTGCCCCGAGAGCACTGATGGGTCTGAACGGCCCTGAACAGCCTCACGTGGCCCTAGCCACCCTCTGCCCCTGGACCCAGGACCCCCAGCGATGCTCAGCCCCAGCTGGCCTGGCCTGAATGGTGGTGTCGGGTACCTGCGGCCAGCCCTGCCCCCAGGGGCCTGCGGGGCCTACACTAAAGCTCCTCTCCAGTCCTCCGTTCTCGCTGCTCCTGACAGGCCTCCCTCCGGAGACAGACTGCAGGCCTGGTTCACCACCTGGTTTGGGGCTGTTTATGGTCCCTGCTGGTAGCAGGGCAGCCAGCTCTGCCTGCGGTGGGCAAAGTCTATGGGGCTGCAGCCTGTTGGGGGGGGGAATGGCTGGCACTGGGGTCACCCTCCACTCCTAGCTTCGTGACACCCCCTCTGCAAGCTGAAGTTTGCTTAGAGAAACCTCCTCATAGTAAACTTCTCCTGAGTGCTGAAGCTTTCTCGCCTCTGCCAGCAGTAGTATGAATGAACGAAGACAAGAAATAAATGAACTGGAGCGTTCTGGAAGTCGCTTCAGCGCCTGAGCAGCATGTCATGGGATAAGCCAGGAAGGAGGTTGTTATGCCATTGTCTCAAGTTCAGCCATGAGAGTGGCATTCATGCCACACGGCACCGCGCTTCATCTAGGACATCTTGACTCATCAGGAACCCACATAAGCTATGGGATGCCTACAGCCATGTCTGTGGGGCAGGGGAGCGACATGGGGTTTTTGCTTTTTCTGCTGTGTGAAGGCATAGTGGGGGCTGTTAGATGATGGCTATGGAGGTGCCCAGTGGGGGCTTGCCAGGAGCTGTCAGGGCTCCCCTTCGTCCTACCGGATGGGGAGATTTCCCTTCACCAGGAGATAACCTGCCCATTGTGGGGCATGGAAGACAGGGAGGAGATGATCAGGCCCGCTTCCTTCTGCAGCACTGGCACAGGCTGACTCTCCCCTCAGCCTTTAAAGTAAATTCAGACATTTGAGCAAACTGCTATTTTGAAGGTAGAAGGCTTCATAGTTTCACCTTTCTGACAGGCAGTTTGTGGCTCTGCCTGCCCCTGCCTGCAGCTGAGCCTGCCGTTTTGCTCCCCCTCTTCCCCAGCTGTGGGTAGAACGCTAACAAAGCAGCCAGTGTCTTCCTCTCAGATGGGTCTTTATTTTTCCCTTCATGTTGCTGTTGTGTTGACAATTCCAGCTGCAAATGTTGTGTTTGACCTTCAGTAAGGGAGCTTGGTGATTTGAATTCATTTCAAGCAGTTTTCTGACAGCAAGTCTTAACCAAAGCCCTTAAGGTTTCCCCTACAAAAGCCTCATGACAGCTTTGCTTGAGGCTTACAATGGTCAATGCAAGTGGAAGTAGTTTGTAAACTGTAAATGGCCTTATTAACTTCCTTGCAGTACTGGAACGAAGCCCAGGTCTTTGCTAGGCTAAGTCTCAGGAGCTGAAGCAGGAGCCCCCTTACACTTCTCATCATAGCAAATCAAACCGTGTGGGAGATGCATGATGCTGCTGAGACTCTCCTGACAGAAGAATATCACATGGGAAGATGGGAATATTTGGAAAATATGTTAATTAGTCAAGGTTTCAACCTTTTGCTTATTCATTCTTCACGGTCAGACCCAGACAATTGCAAGCTTTCCTGGTAAAACCAGGTGGTTGCATTAAGGATACACTGCTGTGCTTGGCCACATTTACTATCAAAGTGATAATGCAAAGGGCAGCCTTGAACTTTCTCCTGCGTTTTTGCTGATGGGCTGCTTGTCTGGGTTTTTTTATTTCAGTTCTGCACCCACTGCATTAGCACACCTTTATTAGAAGGTCCAGGAGGAAAGAAGTATGTTCAGACTCCTTTCTGGGTTAGGTGCTAGGACTTGGCAGTTAAGCTCTAGTATGTCAAAAGACCATTGGGTGAGATGCTTATTTTCCCACCTCTTGATAGTTCCCACCTACCTCCCCTTTATTTTTTCTTCAGACCAGATACCTGTAAATACTGATTATGATTGCTATAAATTGTGTTTAATAACCATAACATTAACATCTATGTCATGTCATATTTGTTACTCACCAGAACTGCTATGAATACATATGACAACTACAAAATAGCATTCTGTCCTTAAAAATAATTGCACTCTTTATGAGAACCAGAATTTTATTCTTAGCTACCCAGGTAGGCAGCCACAACCATGAATCATATGTTTCTGAGCTAAATTACAGATGATAATCTGGAGCATGTGACTGGAAGATGCCTTCTGAGTTCTTGAGTCTGGTCCTCTGCTGTTGTAGCTGGTGCAATCCCAGAGTTGCTCCTCAGTAGGGTACACCATTTTAACAACAGGTAAACAGGTTGAACAGTAGTTCAACAGGTTTTGTTAGTGCTTTTTGTTGTTGTTGTTGGCTTGTTGGGGTTTTTTGTGAAGTGTAAAGCTGTTTTAGACTGTTGCAACTCTAATCAGTAAAAAGGCTTTCTAATCACTGGCCTAAACTTCTAGTTAATTTACACCTACTTGTCCTGCTGTTAGTGCCCTCATGTAGCAGGGAAACAGTCTGGAGACGCGAGCCGAGTAACAACAGGATACCGATACGGCTAGGGTTGGTCTCCCTGTATTGCTCACACAGCGTATTTTTATACCTTAAGCTACTAATCACAAGCTATGCACGCGCCTCAGGCTACAATACTATTGGCTAATGTCTTCCTATCACGCACCCGGAAGGGAGCATGATAGGCGTTCGTCATCAAATCCCGCGTCCCAACTCCTCCTGCATTGCAGTTAACGCATCCTGCTAAACATCCACATGTTATATAACGCAACCGTTTTTCCTCCTCCTTTTGTCCTACCAAGGTGACTCCAAGGACATTACACAGCAACTTCGCCCTTCACTATCAGTCCTGGATTGTCCAAACCCTGCAGTATTATTTCATGGCCGTTCTCTGCAAGGAATTCCTCCACACCCTCAGGTGTCGGTTTTTTCCTTCTCAGATTCACAGTTTTCTTGTCCCAGTATATTTAGGGAGCATCCTCTAAACTGTTACCGTTAATTTTTCTCCCTTCAGAACTTGTTCCATTGTTAGACTTACCAGCTTGCAGTTACCCAACTTGCTTTTATTTTTTGCTTTTTAAATTCGACATTTGCTATTCTTCAGCTATACAGTAGCGATTCCAACATCATGGGCTTATTTAAAATGCCCTGAAGCCAAATGAGTGACTTTGGAGGGAGCAGCCTGATCCAGCAGTTTGTAGCTAATGTGAGGTCAGCGTTAGATCCTTTTGTCTATCGCATTTTATATTGCCTTGGTTTTGTGAGCTCAGCGCAAGCCGTAGCTGTCTTCTAGCAGAACTTGTGTTCTTCATGGTTTCATTTATTTTATTTTAAAATGTTTATAATACAAGAATAAGGTTGAAAATGACACATTTCTCTACAGGGAATATTATAGTCTGAGAACATACTTCTACAGTATATCCAATTTTGCTGTGGAAACTAATTTACTAGTTTATTACCTGATGTAGCAAATTAATGGTAGAAATTCTTGAGAAACAACAAAAGGATTGGCACTATGTAGTTTCATTATGTAAAGTAATAGGAAAGTTTTCATGGGTGAATGTTTTTGGCTTGGGAGTTAGAACCAGATGAAATATTGAACGTCAAGTTTGGCAGAATTCCAAACAAAAACATTTTGTCTCGAAAATTCTTGGGGAAAAAAAATGTCATCTACAGCAGACAACGTGGTCTACGTTGTTCATAGCCCCTGAGGCTGGAAGGAAGTCAGAGAAAATTGGGGATGAAGATATCAATTATAGTGAATAAGAACCATTCTCATCTTCTTTTGAAATTTAAGCAAGATTTTAATATAACCTTTTAATCTGTTTGTTAACTTGAACAACTTGATACAGAAATTACCAGTATGACTGACCAGAAGTAAAAATCTTGTAAAACTGGCATATTGAGAGTACCTGCATTACTTTTAGTTCAGTTTCTGGATTTAAACCAAACCTCTAAGCATTTCCAATGCTTTTCTAAACCAGACCTAAAACCACATTATAATATGTCTATTCTTAATTAGTCTAGTTGTTGCCTATCTCAGGGAACTTGCAATGGTCAGGCTCTGTACTAAGCTCTCCTAGAAGTAGGAGCTTGAGCTGCCTCAGCTGTTCTGGGGAGCTGTACTCACACATGGAGGAGAGATTGAGTAAACCTCCCTCAGGGTGTTCCAAAGAAGCTTGAAAGACTTAAGCTTACTCAGACTTAGATTTTGGTTTTACATTGGTAGATAATATAAAGTATGTCCTGTACATGTTAGTTAATCGCTAATGTTTTAAATCCATTTCAAAAATAATGTGTTCTAAATTTAAAGAGATTCAGGAGTTCTAGAAAAAGCAGATAGTGAAACTGCACCAAAAAGAAAGCGAAGAGCAGTCTTGCTTCATATGTAGTTATTGGTTTTACTGTTTTTCTTCTGTATTAATAGTACCAAAGAGGTTTATACTGTTGGCTGTTCAGCTAGGAATTCTAGGCAGACCATTCAGTTCTGTTCTAATGTGACATGTGGTATGGCTCCACATGTTTGATATGTTTGTAAATAGGCGTAGAAGTATTTTGGTGCTGATATGTGACATTTTACAGAAATTTTGAACAAGTTCATGGAACTCTGTGGGTGGTCCAGTGACAGCACTATATTTCACTGTGAGTGCCAAGTTCCCATAGTGAGCTCCTAACCTTTCAGAAGCACGTCCAGGGAGACCTGTCAAAGATCTGAATGTCCTTCTTCCTCAACTTCTTCCCCCTGTAATTTCCCCTTGTGGATATTACTATCAAATCCAATACAGCTTTGGAAAAAAACTTTTCAAGCTTGTTCTATGACAAGTCAAATGTATTTTCAGAGAAGCTTTGAAAGTTGTAACTTGCTACCTTCTAAGCAATTTGGAAACACCTAACTTTGGATGTTTAATTGACAGTGCAGGTATTCTGGATTATGTTTTCAGGAAACTTAATAGCATTTTATATACCTGGAGAACTTGCTTCCAATGAAAGAATGCTCTGGGGAAAAAAATTGAAAGCAGTGTTGTTGTTGATATGGGTACCGTACCTTTGAGAGAATCTGTTTTCTTTCTCTTCCTTGCAGCAATTCAGAAATCTCTGTAGAAATCTCTAGAGAAAAGTGGCGATGTGGCTGACTTCTCTCAGAATAAGCATGCAGATGATATGCACACTGTACTTGTGATCTGTCATTTCCTAAACATTTGACTTTACACAGGAATCTATTTTTATTTAAACGCACTGCACCCCTCGACTGTGGTTCAGATCTCTCTGAGCTGGCTGACTAGAGTCCATGGAAACCTCACAGGTGCTGTGGAATGGTGAAACCAAGTATGTGTCAGATGCAAACCTCTTTGTTCAATTAACATTAAGCATTCACTCACCTAAATGTTACACACGCAAATTCGAGACAGCTTTTTAAAGTTTAGCTTGGTGTGTGATGTGACAGGGTATCTTGTGATATTTTACTGCCTAAGCCATAGGGTTAATGTGAGCTACTGCTTTTTCTCTTTTTTTTGGAATTAAAATGCTGTCATGCAACTAGAGCAAACAGTGTTGTGTAAAAGTGTTGAACTATGAAACCAAAGTTGGATTAAATCTGAACTTCCTAACAGAAAGTGCACTTAAATAATTTCATCCTTGGTGGAGTGTCACCCCACAGGCAGAAACACTGTTTTTGCGCGCTCTTTCATCTTGCTCATATGTCCAATGATAAAAACTAGAGTTTGATCTTTGTGTTCTGTGTGATCCTAGGCAAAGTACTGGTTCTGCCATCTGTAATAACAAATTGGAGTCTGCAAACGTACTTAATTAACATGATAAAATATTTACTGTTCAGAGTTTTAAGAAAGTAACACTGCTTTAACGGTCTAAAAAAAATTCTTTTTTTGTTGTCATTACAACTAAGTGGATAAATTGCTTAAGGCACCACATGCTTAGAGAATTGAGGCTAATGGAGTAACTTCAGTTTTGTAGTGTTTCTCTAGCTGGTAGAATTAATCTAGAAAATGCTTTTAAGCGGCATGCTTTGTGCATTGTGGTTCCCTCTGCCTTTTTTGTGAAGAATTAAAATGCTTGCAGAGCTCTTACACTTTTCTTAAAAATACAACAGAATTTACAAAAAAATTGTGTTCATTTCAAAGAAACAAATTAGTTGCTAGATACGACATTTTAGAAACTTTCAGTGGAGGGAGGAAATACTTATCAGTGCTCTCTGCAGATGGAGAGAAACTCTTAATTTAATTAGGATTTTGAGCTGATGCATGTGTGTGACAAAAGCATGACCTGTATATGTGAATTTTTTTATTTCTTTATTTTGGGTGACTGAATCTGGAACTGACTCTGAGCTTGTGACATAATTAGTACAATAGTGCAAATCAGCCATTTCTGAAAAGAGTAATTTACTCCATGTGCAGCTTCTCAGCAAGAGCCCTCATTAATCAAAGAAGGCCATGTACATCAAAGTGTTCCTTGCTTGCTACAACAACATCCATCATACAGCTAGTAAATGTGCTGTGGCAGGGTTTGATAAATATAATGCCTTTGATGTGCTGATAATTCTGCGTATTGGCATGCTGCTGCCTGGAGCTCCCTGGGTATGTACAAAAATCTAAACCAGCCCAGGTCTCTGTTCTAAAATTGTACCTAGCTCTCTCTTAAGTCTCTCAAAGGCAGCCATGCCTGAAGTAGGACTCAAGTGCATTTTCACTCTCAGTTATGATTCAATGGGGCTGATTTTTTTTTTTTTTTTAATCTATTTATTTTTAATCCAGGTTCCTAGATGCTACAAAATTCCTTTGTGGATATATTTAGGTATAGATGCAGCTTTAGCTGACAAGAGCTTCTGTTCGTTGAAGCACTTGTATTTAACATGGTATATTCTTTATTATGTGTGAATGTGCAGTAGAGATTTAGTGTAAAACTTGTAAGAGGCCTCATACGATATGAGAAGATAAAGCATAAAGTGGTAGAGATTGGAGGGGGCATGGTCTTACGGAAAAAAGTAATAAATAAGGTTTGTTAGATGAAAGTGAATTTGGTTTTAGGAGCTCATCCTCAAGGCACACAGAATGGGATCCATTCGTTTATACTAATTCACTGCCCTCTCTACAGTTTGTCTACTGCCAAAGTGAATGACTCAAAATTCATCCTCAGCAAGTAACTAAAATGTCACAAATCTTTATATGTAATCAAGTCGGAGTGGGGAACTCAAATTTTTGCTGTGTTTAATGCAAATTGTGGTGTTTCAGATCTGAACCCATAAAGAATAGCAGCTATGCACTGAAAAGCAGTACTGGTGCATTTCCAGTTATACTATTTACTGAATTATAGTTTAATTGATTTACTGAATTATAGTTTAATGGAAGGACAAACTACAAACTGGGAACTTTTACCCTGGCTGTGTTATAGGTACAGTATGTCAAGTCCCTGGTTTTTTTGCTTCCTCACAAGCTGCAGAAGCTTGCTTTCCACTGCTGCTCACATTTTTTCCTAGAGTGGGGTGTGAAAGCAAAGCAGGGGAAAAGGCTTGGAGAAGTCTTGCCCCCTGGGTGTAGCAGAGCCTCTCAGCAGCTGCCACTTCAGCCTGTGGTTTAGAAGAACATCTGCCATCCTTCCCTCCTCCATCATATTTGGAATGTTGGGGGTTACAAGACTAGTGTGAGTGAAGACCCCAAAGTCGTCCTCCTCCTGCTTTCTAGCCTCCTGGGTCCTACTTTACCTGCTTGGGCCTGCGGTGGCCTTTAAGTGGGATGCATGGACAGCAGGGGTGGATGTTACCTACCAGGGCTGCAAGTAATTTCACTTACTCAAGAGGTATCTGAAAAGAAAGGGAGGGACAGGGAGAGTGGAAGAGTGTTTCCATTTAAGATATCAACTGGCTGCTTCTCTGAGAGGTTTAACAAACTTTTCTTGGCACTTCTAGGTACTTTGGGAAAAAATTTGTCAGCCTCACATTCCTAGGGGAAACTGGTGGGGAGGAGGGGAAATGAGACCAACTGATAGAAAACAGGTCTTTATTCTTTCTGCGTGATCAGTGAGTCCTAATCCTTGTGTTAGGGCTTCTAGGGGTTACTGCAGTCTGATTAATTGGAGTGCAGGAGAGAACTGTCTTGCTCTATGGTTTTATGGTCGTGCCGTAGTTAGGGGGGAAAAGTCCTGAACAAAGCCTTTTGCCCACCTTGATCTTGTATATGTGTTTGGTTCAACAGCATTTGCTAAATACCATCCTCCTGTATGAGGGCCGCTGAATACCAAGAAGCTTTCCAATGCATCTCAATTACAATGCCAGTTGTGCTGAGCAACTGTATGCTCCTCCATTGTTAACATTTGTAGAGTGTTCAATCATCCTCTAAATGTGTCATTTGTTATCTCTGATAGCTTGTAGTAAGAAAATATGGAAGGACTTCAAGAAAGAGAGCATGTGGTTCATAAGCACCAGAAAATGTTGAATTGTTTGCTTCTCCTTTAGTTTTGGGTTTGTTTTTTTGGTTTTGCAACAACTGAGATATAATTTTTGTGTAGCTTATGGCATAGCACTTCCTAGGAAGGTAAAACTTAAAGTGAACAGATCTTTTTAAAAAACACAGTAGAACTTTTAAAGGTGACTTGTCTGAAACATGCTCAAATTATACTCCAGGCAAGCCAATAAATACATCTCAGTGGAAACAGTGGTATTGATGGAGAAGGATAATTTGGACTAGTTTGTAGCCTGCAAGCTGTTAGCTGTGCACTTACGGCATGCTTGTTATGTTTGGAACACAACCGGTAAAGCACAAATACTAATGCTGTGGCTCCTGCCTTTGTTAGTTTGAATATGCATGTCTGATGTGCAAAGTCAGAAAAACTGAGTACTGTGTGCTGCTTGCATTATTGTTTCTCTGTAAGCTAGCTCTGTAATTAAATATTAAGATATTATTAAAATAATCAAAATAATGAGAATGAGGATTCACTGGACTTTTTCTGTGGTGTGATCTCTGGTGTTCTAGGATGCTAACGGATATTGAACTTTTTAATGGCAACTGACTAAACTTGGGCTTCTGCTGAACTATGTGTTTACATAGAGAATTGATTAAAAGCATTTGTCTTGTACCACTGCATTATGTAAAAAAAATCAGGCACTATAATTCTGTCCTATGTGCATAGGGTTAGCAATACTAAATGGCAGTATTGGTAATGGTAATACTAATAGGTAGTATTGGGTAGAAAAAAGGAATTAAGTTGTATCTACAAGACGACTAAAGCCCAGGTTTCCCAGACATGCAAACAGACTGAATAGTCTCTGCTTCATGTGAATAGTTGGAAATCAACATGAGGCTTTAGCAGCTCCTAATCATATAATCACAAATGAAATCAAGTGTGCTTTTATCAGCTCTGTTCTGAAGCCTGAGATGCTGGGGTTTATTTTTCTGATGATAACAGGGTAGCTTAAAAATCATACAGGAAACACCTATCTTACCCTTTCCTATTCCACCACTTCCCATATGCTTATAAATACTTTCTTGATTGACATCATAGATTTTATAAAACTAGGAAAAGCCAGGTCCTTTTTGGTTTAGACATAATTTCTGAAGCTACAGCTTGGTCTTTTGTCCTTCCATATAAAGCTAATGAATGATTTAACAATTGCCTTAAAGACAGTAATAGGTATATTAAAAAGGTATCATTTTGAAACTGTGTAACATCTGGAGAAAGATATCCATTTTAATGGAATAATCTAGCTAAACCATGATAAAGGTAAAAATTGTTCCAGTCTACCTTCTCTTTTTAATAAATTCTACAAGCATAGAAATTTAATCTTACTCTGTCAATCATTCAATTTAAACAAAGCCCAAACTCTAAGATTTTGAAACCTGAGGAGCCACAAAAAGGGTAGCCATGTAAATTGTTTGACGTTGACAGTGCTTTTGCCTTATCCCAACTAGTTTGGTAACTTCTGATACCAACATAACAATCTTTGTAAAAGCCAGGAGAGCAAGTGGATTCAATTAAGCAAAGGTCTTACATAAATATATAGGTATGGACTAAGCTTTTCAAAAGTGACGGGTAATTTTTTTTTTTTTCCGTTATCATGATTTTGATTGATTAGCAAGAATAGCTGAGTATCCGTCCTCAGAAGCTAGGTCTGCTTCAGGATGTGACCTACATCATGAACACAAGAGATGAGCCATTCTAAATCAGTTGATTACTTCTGAAAATCTTTGCCTGTCCTACCCTGTTCTGTAACATTGCTGCTAGGGAGTGTGTCAACACTTCTTTTGATAGCATGCAAAGTCCATTTCGTGTGTTGGAAAAGTGGCCTTTATTCTGCTTTGTCACAACCTGAGGAGAGAGAAAATCATTTACGGTGAGGAACCAACTAACTCTGAGAAGCGGTGGGTTTTTCAGAGGAACTTGAATGCAGACAGGATTTGGTGATTACAGTGCTAACTATGTTTTTTGCTGTTGTAATAGTCACAGGGTAAAAGATCCAGTGAAAATTGTCTTCTATTGAATTTAAGCCTCAGGTATGCTATACACAAAGGTGTATAGCAATAAAAAAATGTAACTTGAATTTGTATATCAAAATAGAGAATGAGGTTGTTGTTCTTTACTAATTTTAAAACTGTCAACAGTGATTTCCTGAACTTGAAGCAAGGAAACTACTGATCAAAGTTTTTCTTTCAGTGATATGACAGCAGCCTGATTCTTGTCTGGTGGTTTTGGGGTTTTTGTTGTTGTTGTTGTTGTTTTTTGGGGTTTTTTTGGGGGTTGTTTTTTTTTTTTGATGATGAATATTTTATCATGATGTGTGCATAACAGAACAACATCTCTTCATGGTGCAGCAGACACACATTCATCGGCATATTGAGTCTGGCTGTTCAGTGCCAGGTTCTGGAGATGCCAGACAATTCCAAACTTCTGCTGTATAAAGAACATTCATTATTATTATTATTATTTACCCATTTTATGGGCAGAATACAGATGATGATACTTGCAATCAATTTTTGCCTCTTTCTTTGTAAGACTTTCCTCATCCACAATCTGGTAGGCATGCATATTGCCAACCTGTTTTCTATCAGGAAACCATAAAAACTTTATCTTATGAAGTGTGGAGCATTCCCAATTGCAAGGCACTGGGTAA
>VYZV01027391.1:8237-21974 GCA_013401275.1 Pandion haliaetus | reverse complement strand
AAAAAAAAAATTTTTTAAATAGAAATGTATTTTTTCTTCATTAGATGTCAAAGTGTCTCCCACCAAAGACATTTTTGGTATAATCTCTTAAGTAATTAATGTGTCCTTCTGTTAGTGCATTAAATAACACAGCCAACCAATTACAATGCCAGCAGAGTTTTAAAATTACGTTAAATGGCTATCTTAGCATTAGACCAAAATATCTACTCCTTTTTGCTCTGGAATATTTTATAAAATGAGTAATAAACAATGTAAGTACTAAATGTATGTCACTGGTGGGCAAAGCAGTAAGTTTTACTTTGCCTATAAATTGTTGCTTCATGATCTGCTAGAGTCCTTTGGTGATCTCTTTGGTAAAAAAGTTACTTAGTGAGACATGAAAGAATGTAAAATGGTTGAAAGTAGAAGAAACAGTTACACCTTCTATTTGTAAAATATAGGTACAGGATTATACCCTCCATCAGGTGGATGGCATGTAAACATCATTGCAACAGTTCTCTTTTATGTATCAGCTTTGCTTCAATAAGAAGAATAGAATTTATCTTCCAGAGTGGCACTAGGCAAAGCTGTGGTGGCTACAACAGGAGGGGCCAAAAGCAATAATGATGCCTTGCTCCTTTTATATGATAAATTAATCTCAGGAACATTACGTCAGATGTGGAAGATTTTACAAATCCCTTGTAAAAAGAAGTACCTCCTAATAGGAAGGTCCTAAGATCTGAGAAGGAACTCCAGACGCACGCTTGTTTGTTTACTTGCTGGATCCTGTTTCTAGATGTATCCTGATTCATGCCCATAGGGAGTCTGTGTCCCTAAAACAGGACTTTGGCTGTTGCTCTGGGGGCCAGAGACCTCTAAATGAAATAAGACATTGCTCAGGTTGTATGCTTAGCACAGTGGGGCTTTAGTTCCTTTTTGGATCCAGCCTCCAGCTCTTTCTTTTTATAGCTTTAGTGGCTTTTCTCTTGGATGGATAAAGATTTTGAGGGTTAGAAGAAGAAGGGTTAACTTTCTGAGGAAGTATTACAGACACATGCCCTACTTGTAGATGCTATTATGAGAGTAAGGCTGAACTGTGATGAATTAGGTAATTCCCTCTCACATGAGAAGAGGAATGAATTCTTAATAGCTGAGAATTGGAAGGCAACCTTATTTAACAGGCAGAGGGCAAACGGTCTCCTGAGAAGGCCCTGTCATAGACCCCCCTGGCTTGTCAAACTGTGTTTTCTGGAGATGGGAAGCAGGTCTGAGTCTGATTGAGAAGACTTTTATGAACTTAACCGTATCTGAGAAAGTTGAACCATGGCAGCTCATCTTACTTAGGACTCTAGTTCTCTGACCTTTACTTACTTTTAAAGACAAATCATTATTGATCCATCAGAATGCTTCTTAGAAATTATTTTATGTACTTCTAAGAAGGAACTTCTCACAAGTAGATATTTTGCATTGATTTATAAACAGTTTTAGAGAACATGAACCTGCACACAGCTAACCTACTCAATTAGCAATGGAGAAGACTGTTGAAGGTGTGCTTGCAGGTGTTGGATGTGGGGAGAAATACTGCTAAGTTTCTCTTCAGGAAAGGGGTCTGCAAAGAAAAGTTACCACCTTTGTAAATGTTTTGATGTGTGTTAGTATCGGAACAGGCTATCGTCTTTGCCCTGGGAGGTAATACAGATGTGGTACAAAAGCTGGAGGGGAAAGGACAGAAAAAGTTTTTAAAAGCTGATTGTGAGCCTTGTTTTTGTATTACGGAGTGACAAGCAAGCCTTTTTGTTGTCATCATTTTTTAGGGAGAAATGAATCTAGGGAGAATGGCAAGTAAGGGTAAGAGTTGGGAAAAATCTTTTTTCCTCTATGGGCTTTTGCAGTTCTCTTTTGCTTTATGGCACTCTGTCCTAGCCCTTCAAAACTTCGTGTTTATTTTTATCCCTATCTCGGACTCCCTGTGCAAAGCTATTCAAAGTAAAGCTGGTGTCTTCTGCCTAATGGGGCCTTGCTCTTGTATTCCTTCTTTTGAAAACTCTATACCCTCTGTAGGAAATGCATCTTCTTTGTCTTGTGCACGGTTTGTACGTTTTTAGGTGCTGACACAGTATAATTAAAATTGAAGAAAGTAGGGAAGGCATTTAGAAACAGTAATTACTGGTACGTCAGTAACAAAATGGGTGGGAAGTGAGTATGAAAAGAGAAATCATCCTTCTGTGAACAGCTTTAGTAGATCTGTCCCTGCCTATGGGCTTAAAATGTTATATTTGAGTTGCAGGACCACAGATGTACCTGTAGCTGCCGCTAATGATAAAAATTCTCTTAGTGAGGGAATTAGCTGTCCTTTCCTTTTGCATATTAAATACTTATTAATTAATTGATCACACATTGATGTGCTGGTGTTTATCATACAAGTCCACAGTGTGGTGGTTGCATCGCAAGAGGTGCAGGCCATGAAAGCATCTGTGGGAGGTCTGCTTCTAGGCTACCAGAGAAACAGCCCTTTAGCTCTGGTGAGTATGTATGAGCCTCACTCGTTTTTCAGTCTTAAGCCTGCAGGGCTCTTTGAACGTTTTGGCAGAACTTGGTTTTCCAGGATCAAAGAATCGTGAGCCAGAGCTTAGCTCTGCTCTAGATGCTGGTCCTGCAGGGTTGAAAAGGAAAACAAATAATACTCGGTTTGGTTTCAGGATCTATAAACCTATTTGTAGTAGACTAATTCAAAACCAGTTTATAGTTAAGTAGCATAGGTGAAAAAGTGAAGGGAGGTGTGGTTTTGGTTTTTTTTGTGCGGGTTTTTTTGTTGTTTTGGTTTTGTAGTTTGGTTTGGTTTTTAATGGAAGATGTTGTGTATTGTCTGCTTGGTTTTCTTTCTCATGTTTTTTTTTGTTTATGTTGAGCTGATTTGATCTCTGCCAAGCGTGTTAAGATAAGCATTGAAGCTACTTAGTGTGCTCAATAATTTACCAAAGCTAGTACATAATAAATACCTTGAAACAAGTATTTGCTTTTAATAGAGATGGGTGTGAGTTGCAGAAGGATCTCATAATGCCAGCTGCATATGGAGGACGTATTTTGGTTTGATCTAATGCAAAGACTAGAGTCTGCTGTAGCTGTGGGTCCTGGTCCAGGCTTTGATCCCATTCTTCCAAGGTCAGGGTAATTTGCATACTTTTTCCCTCACCCTGGTCCTTGCCCTGATCATTCAGTTCTTAATGGTATCCCTTTGGACAATCAAATCTTCATAACATAAAAATTACTCTTCTGAAATCAAACAAACTTTGAGACTACAGTCCCATCATTGAAGGTTGTTACGAGCAGTCCTATACAAGTACAGTTCAGACTTTTAAAGAGGTCTCACTAGCCGAGTCATTTGCTGCGGCATGAAAGCTTGACTTAAGAAAGATACAGAATTGCTGCTTTATGAGCTCTCATCCCTGCCTGAGAATAGGTTCTTTTTTTCTATCATACCACAGAATAATGTAAGATCACTTTTGACCTACTGATTCAAATTTTGTCTTGCAGCTATTAACCTTCTTACTTGTTATTTTACACCTCTATTTATTTCTTCGTAAGGTTTTGCCTAGGGATGTGCTTTTCTTTTCCGTAGTTTGGTGTTTTTACTATTTTGAAGGCATGCAAATGTTGAAAATTGTATCTTGTGACTATCACAAATCTCAGTGGATAGTGGCAATGATTATATCCATAATCTGTGTGTTCTTTTCTGACAAAAGTAATAAAAAATTGTTTTACTACTTTCACACTGAGCTTCTACCTCCAGTAGAAGGGATGATGATACTGGAGGCTTTCTGATGTGTGCAGGTAGACTGGTGTGTTTTGAAGGAGCCCAGCTTTCCAACTAGCATTAGGAACTAATGTTTAAATGCACTTTTAAGTTTAAAAAAGCTTTATAAAGACAGAAGATAAAATGTTCTACAAAAACTGTGTGCTTTGATTTTTGAAGTCTGCACAGGCCCCGACTGCCACAAATCTCACACTGCAGAGCGAGTCAAACGCGTGTGTCTTGGGAGCAGCTCGCCAAATAGGTTAGCAGCACTCTGAAAAACAAGTGTCACTCCGTATAAATAAATTCCAATTCAAATTCTGAATGTCTGAAATTGATTTGAACTGAACACTGAAAAGGTTTCAAAACCTGGGAAGTATCTGACTGGCATAATAAAATCTTGGGAGCTGCAGTTCATCTTGCCTGTTTCTGCTGTTGGAACCTGAGTTGACATGAACTTTGCACTGAATGATCCAAAGGGAAATAATTGGGTTCTGACCCTGCAATGAGTTTTGCAGGGGCTCATTACCATTTGGACAGGTGGGATATATTAGAGTTGCCATTTCTTGTTTCATTGTAGTAATAAATGGCAGCTTTTTTAATAGTTTATGTTCATGTAACAGTATGATTTTTATTATGCTTCAGTGAGATTTGCAATCTGCCATTGAAATGAACAAAAACATGCAAATGATTGTAAAGCCGAAAGAAGATTTTAACAATATTGACTCTGGATTATTTAAGATAGTGTTCAATTTTCCTATTTCCCTTTCACTGTTCAGCTAATTTTCCCATAAGCTTACACTGCTACTTTTTCTTTTTGGTGTGTGCAAACCCCATAGGCTTTGCCTGCATTTCTCTGTGTGTGAGGGCAGGGAGTACCTAAGCATTAGGGAAGTAATAGGGTGGTTTTGTTGGTTTTATTGCTGTTGCTTTGTTTTGCTTTTTTTAAAAGCTGGCTGTCCGGTGATATGTGTAAGTGCTAGTACTCCAACAGGAATTCTACCCTCAGCCCTGGCTGTGAGATTTCCAGTGGTTTCTTCTTACTTTAGCCTTCACCTCCACTACCTAATAAATTTCTCTTACACAGTTCTTGCATTTAGTGGCAAGATTGTAAATATGCTGATTATCTAGCAACTCCTGTTATTGGCAACGGGACCTGAAAATTTTGTTGCTTCATTGTGGTGCTGAGCACTTCTGAGTATCTGGCTTATAGGGGGTTGCAAGGCACACAGGAGAACTTGCATCTGATCTGGACCTCCCCACTGGCACATCACCTCTTCTTTGTTCCGTGGTTTTGATTTAAACCTCTTTTCTGTGAAATAAAGGTGTGGCAGGAACAATAACTTGAGTGAAACAATTCAGAAAGCTGAAGGGTATTGATCTGTGTCCTATAGAATAATGAGTTACTGGCTTTGAGAACAGTTTGCTGCTCTGTGAATCACTTGCTCTGTTTTCCCATACAGTGTTAAAGTTTTGATGCCTTAACATGATAAATGCCGGTATTTCTCTTAGTTTCTTAGCCCAAACCTATATGTCTAGCCAAGTCAGACTATTCATTTCTATACTCTCTGCTAGTGGAACAGTTCCTGTGATAAATACCAGGTGCTGGAGGAAAATGCTTCACACAGATGTGATGTACTGCTATTTGGCTGAAAGACTTTCACATTCTGTTCACCTGTCGTATCTCATATGTTAAGCTGGGGGTAAAAACCTGTTTTGTTTGGGTTTGCTATCTTATGTTTACTTTGGTTTAAAAACACAACATATAGTAATGAAAGATAAAATGCACCTACAGATACTACAGAAAAGCTCTCTGAGAAGGAAACCTTTATTATTACATTTCACAAATTAGATACATGGAGGGTAATAGAGCAATTTTCATTTAAAAAAAAAAAAAGGAAGGAATCCTTTTTTCACTTATAAGGGAAAATGTCTGTTTCATAGAACGTATTCCTTTGCAACAGGATCCTGATTATAGGATATTACAAAAAAATATGTATTTTCCATTTGGCATTCATGGGTATGGGTCACTTTGAAAATCCCTGAAAGCTTTTTATTTTGTTAGTTTATGGGGAATAAAAGCAAGTAAATGAAAAGATGAAGACCAAGGCTACTGTAAAGCTTGTTACTGAGTTGAGATGGTCAGTCTGAGACAGTTGAAAATGGACTTAATTAAAAAACCAAAACAACCCCCTTCTCCCCTGCTTCTCCAAAAATTGGCCTTTTTGTGCTGACTGAAGTGGACAGCTGGAATCTCAAGCAGTGAGAGTAGTAAGTGAGAGTAGAGTGTAATAAGAGAAAATGTCCAATATTTGGTTAAATATATAAGTACATAAAATGGGACTAGAGAAATTTTAAGTAAATTTAATGCATCCTTGCTTTGAAACATGGCATATTTTGTTACATATGAGTCTGGTGGGAAATTTTGTACGCTCTCTTGCCCTGTGGAAACAAGACTATTGAAAAAGTATGCCTTTTTATGCCAGAATGCCTGGGTCCTTGTTAACCATTTGACTCCATAAACTCCTGTTGGAGATCTCTCTCGATACAAAAGCCATCTGTCCTCAGTAGGAAAGTAATCGAACTGTCTTAAATTCATGTTTTGAGTACAATGGTTGAATGGACCATGATTAGCTTGGTCCCCTATGGGTGGAAAGCTTTATTGCTTTTTATATGCTGGAAATAAATCCAGGCTTTTTCATAAGTATGTATTTAGTGTGGCACTGGTAGCACTATAAATGTACCAAATAGTAAATATAAGGTGCTATTCATAAGAGAAATATTTGGGGGACTGTATTTCTTTGAGTCTTTGGCACTTAACACAATATAGGGGGTACTGTTTGGAGTAAGCTTTTATTGTTGAGAGAAAATGTAATTATAAGTGTCTGCTAAGATTGAAAATATTATAAATTTTGTTGCTTTTTGCCATGGCAATTTGTACTTATGGCTTTCTTTTAAACAACTTGAGCAGTTTTTTACTTCTTTGTTTTTTCTGTGGTTTGTTTTTGTTTTTTTCTTTTAAAGTTATACCTCAAAACCGAACAGATAAATCAAGCTGTTTATTTTAAGGTATTCTTTCCTTTTTGTTTGAAAATGCTTTTTATTTTCTAAGGCAAACTTTTGCCTAAGCTCAACTGTTGAAGTCCAACTCTATTCCGTTCCTAAGAAGAAGAGTGGACAGCAATGGGAGGAAAGTGGAAAAAATAAAAAACAAAACAGGCAAAAGCTGTTTCTGTGATGTGTGCAGCTCAGCTGCTGAAGGGCTATGGGCAAAGCACGTGGCACATGACCTAACTGCTGAGCCTTGGTTTCTGCCCTTCTGCTCCTCCTCTTTTGGCTGAGGAGAAATCACCTTCTTGAATGTGGTCTTTGTCTGGCCAGTCTGTGGAAGGAAAATTCACCAGCAGCATGCTGCTCTTGGGCAGGTTTTATTCTGCAAAACTGGTCATAGCTGAGTCTCGTGAATAGAGATGTTTCCCAGTTACCCAACATAAATTATAATGGAGGTACAGAAAAGTAAGTGACTTTTGGTGGAAGTAAAGAAAGGCTTTGCATTGCTTTTCAGTTGTACTTTTTTGTGGTGTTAGAGCTATTTGATGCTTGAAAAAGTAGCTAATCAGATTCTTTTTTTTTTTTTTTTGTAACCCAATTAGAAGCATGAGAAATGGTTTTTGTGGTACTGTTGTAGATGTCTGAAGAGTCTTCTTCAGTTCAAGCAGTAAATAAAGCCAGATTGCAAAACAGAACATTGCTTATGTTGCACATTGTATGTACTGGAAGCACCTGTGAGTAGAGCTTTTTTCATGGCTCATTAACTGAAGAAATGGTGACAGCAATAGGTAAAGGCTTTGAATTGTTATCTGGAGCGACCCATATGGGGAAACCTGGAATAATAATGATGCCACTAGCTATAAGTAATAGGTAATACCTAGTAATACCAACATAAGCAGTGTTTGTATGGGTTCTAGTCTGTTTTGTGGTCGACTGTTGGTTACAGGGTTTTTTTTTACTTGCTGAAAGCCTGATACGTTTCTATCTTTGCAAAGAGTTACTGAAAAGTAGTGCTAATGCTTGGCCAACTTTTATTTGTTGGCTCACTCTTCCTTGTTGAAAGAAAGGTAATCATGATTTATATCGCTTTCCAGCTTCATTAGTTTGGCATGTGGGTGCTCATTGTGTAAAGTTAAATATTTGGCATCAATTGGAATTTACATAATCTCGATGAATTTTCATCATATAGTCATCACTGATGTGGTAAACATTTCTGAGTGTTCTGTGTAAGACTGTAAGATTCTCATGCGCTTGGCTTGGCTGTATTGAAGCCACTGAGGAGCTAGATGCTGATGATCTCAAATGAGGGTCAAAAATCTCACAAAAAATTTAATACAACCCTTGCAATTAATTAAATCACATCTCACACAATTTAATACAACTGCATTTATTCTGTGAATGACACATTTTACAAAAGAGTTATTTAAGACCTCCAAAACACTTTAAGAATAGTATTTTTGCATGTATTTGCATTTAATATGTCTAATCTCTGGTACCACTGAAATCATGTCACATTTCCTTTAGTTGATGGCAGTGGTTTTATTCCCTTGGATCCCCATTGCATTTTCTCTTGTCAAAAGGCACACTTTATCAGAAAAAGAAGCTAACTATAGTACAGTGTTATAACCTTTAAAACAGTCTTATTTTGTCTGTATTTCCTCAAGTATTTGTTCACATGATTAGAAATGATCTTGAACAATCAATTTATTCTATGTACTCTAAACCAGTGTTGTTTCCCCTGTGCAGAAACACAGTCAGTGAAAATAAAAATATCTAATCCATAATAAGGGATCTTTTTTTTTTTAAACCTAGAAAATTTACAGAGGTTAGTAAAACCCCTTGTCACAGAAAATTTCAACTGAAATGTATTCTAATAGTCGTGAAAATACTGGTGACTACTGGGTGTCTTCAGGTAGGTAATTACCATGAAACTAAGCTAGCATGATCATCCTTTATGCTACTACCCTGAGGAATAAACTTGATTTTGCTTCTGTTTGGTTGTCCTTTTGCAATATAGTAACTCCTATCAGGCTGCATTTTCTATTTGTGCGCGCTCCTTGATCCTGCCCATAAAACTTGCTACCGCTGAGGGGAAGCAGTACAGTTGGCCTAGTTTTGGCCTCTCAGAACATGTGGGGGACACACCTCCTGAGACCATAATGTGTTTGGAGGGCAGGGTAGACAGGAGATGGAATGGGAGACTTCATAAAAGGCACGGTAGCCTGCTCTGCTCCTGAATCCTGTAGATAAGTGGGCTGGCAGCAACACCATTGGTTGCAAAGTGCTTTCTGTGGCAGATGATGAGTCCCCAGAGGGAGATCCTGCCAGCACCGTGTTGCTGTAGGAAGAGGTGCGACGTCACGTCAAGGCCTGGCCAGGAGAAGCCAGTTTATCGAGGCAGAATTTTTCTGGATCTGTGTGTGGGTGGCTTCCTGCTGGAGCCTGAAGAGCTGTCACCATTGCCTTTTGGTGACAATAGTGTGGGGGAAAGCTATGCAGGAGAAGTCTTGAAGAGCTGAGAAATGTTTTAAAATACTTACTACTTTCCTTCATGCTTCACTCAAAGACCACTGTTTTGCCTTTAATAGAAGAGAGATTATAATCCCTTGGTTTTCTAAAAAGAGTATTTGGTGTTGTGCTGTAATGAATTCTTTTATGAAGAGCTTGCAGGGAATAGTGCTAGGCACACTGAAGTACTGGTAACGAAACAATATTCCTCCAGTGCAGGGAACAGTCCTAGACACCTTAAAATACTGGTAGCAAAACAATATTCTTCCAAACAGCTCTTGTAAGCATTCTTTCAAAAGTCCAGCCACAGATGGTAAAAGGAATAGTTCAGGCATAGTTAACTGTCAATCACAAGAAGAATTTTCACTAGTATCTCATCGTTACATTTTGATTGATAAAATGGCCTGTTGTCTGCTCTGTAATCAAAAGAATTCATCTTGAACCACTTCTATGTGTGCCATGAAAATAATTTCTGTGTTGTAGTTAATCAAAGAAAATTTAATTGATTGCTGCTTTTGAGTCATAGGCATTAATAAACAGGCAAAGCATAACATGTCCTGCATGAAAAGCCAACAGTTTGATTTACAGAGAAATCTGTGTCAGATGCTTCTTGCCATACGTAATGTGTTTAGTATGAGGACGTACAAAATTTTTGCGAATTTTTTTTACCGTCCCATCATTATTCATGTACTCTGAAACTACCTTGTTTATTATTGTTGCTGTTATTGAGAAAACAGCTGCTGTAAAGAAACTGTAAAAGTTGCAAGATCACAGGAAGGATTCAGAAATATCTAACCTTTGAATTTTTGTATTTTTGTATCTTTGTACAATAGCAGATACCACCTTTTCAGGATTACAATCCTGTTCCTTGTAAGAATTGTTGCTTTAAATTAGACCAGAAATAATCTGAGAATAATTCTGCCTATACTACTTTGGCACTTTATTAGGCAGTTTTCAGTCTGCCTGACCAAAATTTTTTTTATTGGTGACATCAAGGCAGAAAAAAGAAAGAAAGGAAAGGAAAAAGAAAAGGAAAGACAATGACATATAAGTATTATACAAGAGATGATTCATCAGGTTTATTTCCTTTCATCTGCACTGTTTTTCTGATCTGTATCAAGAAAACTCTGGAACTCTTTCTTTAGGAATGGAGAAAACAACAACACTAAACAACAAATGTTAAGGGAGGTGGTTAAATTCTAACAACTCCAGGAACCCTGATTGAGATTGTTGTTAAAGGCAGTCAGTTACACAGCCTTTCTCAGGCTTTAGCTGTAATATTTGTTTACTTTCCTGATAAGTATGTATCTGCTTATAAACTGAATGCCAGAATTCTTGTTAATAATCGACTGAATGTGCTGCAGAAGCGAAGCTTGTTCCCTTTGAAAGGGGGAAATTCTTTTTTCTCCTTGAACTAGAGGGGTCAAAATCAGGCAACACACAATTGAAAGCTGTATTGGAGCTGCATTTGCGTATGACAGTTACTATACTTATAACATGGAATAGAACAGTAATACTCCTTTGGACCACAGAATACATTATCTACAGATCACTGTGATGAAATTGGGATATATCTGTGTGTTTCATTTCTCCATCCTTTTGTTTCTGAAAGAGTTCTAATATATCAGCAGCTTTTAATGTTCAGTGTTTCATGATGCCACTGGACAGCAATTTCATTGGTGCAAATCCTCCGGTAGCCTATATTTCTTTTTACTTCTAATTTTTTTTTTTTTTTTAACTTCTGTAAGAGTGGTATATGGTATGGGACTACAGTGGCAAGATAGATACCTTGCAATATTTCAAGCTGTAGCGCTTGTAGTTAATTACAATTTGCAATGAATAATTATGTTTACGGTTACTATAAGGGATGGAAAAAACAGCTACGACAACTATGTTGAACTTAGTTTAAGAAAATACTGGAAGGCATCTTTGCATAAATAATCTTGCTTGGAAACGTTGTCACCATACTTTTCTGGTGCTTTGGAAGACCTTAACAGAAAAAAAAAATTAATTTGCAGGTAAAACTTTGTCGGAAAAACAGTTCAACAGTTCTGTGAACAGGGAGGTGTAAATCCTTTCTCAAATCCAGAATGTTTGCATGCACCTTATGGATGCTCAGATTACTTTCTAGGAACTCTTTTAATCACTCCTTCAGTGATCCTAAACTTTTGGTCCAGGCATGCATCTTAATTTGATGAATAAACCTACTGTGAAAATCTCCCTTTATGTCTCCAATGCAAGTGGGATGCTGAGGTAGCTGAGCTGCCTCCAGAACCAGCAATAATACAGTTTTGTTATAGAGTATAAATTACTCTGAAACAGCATTACACAAGCATGTCTGTGCTTGTACTGGGACTCAAGCTCAGGTCTTCCCATAGCGCTGTGCTGTGCCCAGCAGACTGGCACTTGTACCCTATCCCTCAAAGTGTATGAATAAAATAAAAACAAGGTGCGTTAAAGCATTTTGTGAAATTGTGGGAGTGCTTCTAGTTTTCTAAATTCACAGTAAGATGCTTATGGTTAGGATCTGCCTGCCTGGCAAACTGCTGTAATTCCAGTGTTTTATAGCTCTTTCTTGTGAGAAGATCTTTAGCTAAGCTGCAGGTTATCCCTTGGCAGGCCTTTACTATGGATATGACCTGTATACAGCAGGATGCACATGCCACTAGCCAGCAAAACTGAATGAGAACAGAATTATAGCCCTTTTTCTTTTGAGGGTTGACTTAAAGTGTATGCACAATTTTCTCTAGTGGTTGAGAGAGATTCTCTCAAGTGGAATGAAGTCATTTTCCCATGTGTATCGGCTGAGAATCTTCCCAGTGATATTCAGGTAAAAAAGAAGCAGAAGGAAGCATAAAAAAGAAAATTCTTGTTATCCTTTAATATTTGAAAAAGTAGTACTGTGATAGAAATTCACTAGCAGCATAGCCCATCCTATGAGGCAGTCAGAATCACAGATGTCCTTGTGAACATCTGATATAACAGCAAGCAGAGCAGTAGATTAAACCTATTTCCTTTGCATTACTAAAAATGTTAACACTCTTTCTAGACAGTTTGGTGGGTTTAATATTAAGGTTGATTCATCTTTCTTAAATGAAGGCTTGCAGTCCTATGAGCTTTTGAGATATCTCTAAGTTTAGCATTTAAGCACACACTGAACCACTGTATTAAACTCACTGCAGTCCTTTACACTAAAAGAACGTTGCAGAAATTAGTCCTTTCTGTATATGTGGAGCAGGCTGGCAGCATTCCTTTGTTGCAGTGTCATAAATGTATTTACAATAAATGCAGCTAGCTTAAATTCTAAAAGCATGTTTTTTTCCTTGGGAGGGGACAAGAGAGTGATGTATTGCTAAGCAAATCTTTGAAGCTTTTAAAGAAATGTACTTTAATCGGCATCATTTGGGGAGGGTAGCTTCTTTCCCCCTTGTATGAATGAATTCTCTGTTAAATGTGGATTTTAATGAAAAACCTTGAAAAATGCCTTTGACTAGATTATTATGAAAATACTTAATTTCCCCCCCCCCTCCCCTTCAGTCAGTCATTTATATCTTGCACAGACTAGAATAGCACTGTGGGGGGAGCACTTAAATAGGACGAAGATATTTGTCATGTGTCATACTCTGAAATTAAACTTTTGATATCGAGTTATTGCCTTAGAAATAACTTCAAAAAAATTTACATGCAGAGAAAAGTACATGGTGGGGGAAGCTGTTGAACTAGTTATTACATAACTGTTTTAAATCTTCTGTCACTGAACAGAGTCTTTAGAAATATTTCTTCATGAATAAATTAAAAACATACATCCATACAATAAAAATGTCAATGATTTCTTGACCACTTCCGTGGATATTTTTTCTTTTAACACAATCACAGAGAGGATGCTGAGGTTCCCAGAGCTGCTGCAGAGATTTCTAATGAGAGACTGATATCCATTTTTGTTAGATGCTTTGAAAATTCTTGTACACTTACATATATTAATGAAATAGAAAGGAGAGAAAGGGGCCATGTATAAGGAGAACCGTTTATTATACAGTTAGGGAAGTAAAGCTCAAAAGTACCAATGGCAAGCTGTACAAAAAGGAAGTTGGGAGGAATATATACTATTTAATAATAGCTACAGTGGAACGAGTATTTGGACTTTGGCACGATACTTCTGTTTTGTGGAAAGATGTTGAAAAATTATAAATGAGATGAAACAAAGGAGTGGCTTATCCACAGGCCTGGGACAATAGAACCATTCCTGGCTGGTGAGTTTAAGACTGCTGAGGGAGAATGATGGACTCCTCTTTCCCACAACCAGTTTTGTTTCAAAATGCTTGCTAAAAGATAATATCTGTTTTGTGGCTGTGTTCATTAAACCTGTCATTTATTGAGATAAGTGAGCAACTTGGTTTGTTTTTGGT
>VYZV01027390.1:6906-26158 GCA_013401275.1 Pandion haliaetus | reverse complement strand
AATAGACCTAGACTACTTAGCATTCAGTAAACAGCTTTAATACAGGACAGTAAAAACTGCCTATGCTCTTATTACCTTGATATGGTTAACTAGTCAGAGTATAACCACAGAAATATGAGTGCTTTTCAATAAACACACACAATGGCTTCATTTTCAAAGTATGGTAGTTCCCCTAGGTATTCTAAAATCTATGCTTCTGTAGACAAATATTCATTTTCTTTCAGCATTAATTGTAGCATTGTTGCTGATAATGTTTCCTGCATTATACTCAGCCGCCTCATACTGTGGATAAGAGAAATCAGATTGAGAGCAAGAACAGAAAATACTAAGATTGCAGCTGCATCTCCTGGGGAAATTATTGCCATTTCAAATGTCAGTCAGCCTGATTCATTATTAAGGGGGAGCACAAGACACCTCCTGCTTGAAAATTGGTCTGCACAGAAATAGCAAGCTGGTTTTATTGTTACTATCCTGATGATGTAATCTTATCAAAATATGCGCAAGTTCTATTTTGTCTCCACTATAAGCGTAACCTTTGGTATCCTGGGTAGTGGCGAAATTAATCCACTCCTTCAGAACAATGCAATTTCAAACACGACAAAACCCTCCTGTTGTTAAAGAACATTTATCTGCTTTACTTTCATTTGCATTTTCCATAAATTGAGTAGCAGGAAGTGTGAAACACCTGAAGTTCAAAGTCTCTGGAATGCACAGATGTTGATTTGTCATTATAGACTCCAAAGATTGGCTCCTAAGCAACACTGCAGAGATTTTTGTGTAACTTAACCACCTTCCATTGGTGTGCTGGGACTCTGAGAACTCTCCAAAGAGCAATACAGTGGATTCCTGGAGGACTGGGAATGACTTGTACGCCAGAGTGAGAACTGAAGTTATTGTCAAGTAACCTTTTGATTATCTGGTGGGATATTTCCTTAGTTTGATTGGGTTTCTTTTTAAAGATAAAGTTGCAAAATATCATAATGCTTTTGTTCTTTTAATATACCTCTGTCCAAAGATGTATAAGTGCGTTGGCAACTCAAACTGTTGGTTGACCTTCTCTTACTTTGGTATCTATAGGCACAGCAGCGTGTGTACTCCGTGCTCCCACATGCTTTTGCTTATGCTGCCTGCTCAGATTTTCCCTTCTGACAAAAACAAAAGAATGAAAATGCCTTAATGCACATTCACTGCAATGAGTGCTGGTGTTGTTTCTCTGAGGGTTTCATGAGCATTGCCCTACCAAACATGGTCACACAGCATCTTGTGGCATCTCTGACTACAAATCTATTTGCAAAGCAGACCTGTGGCTGGGTGAACCTGAGTGAGGTATTTCATACTTAGTGTTATGTAGAGCAGTCTTGGTACTGGTATTTACAAGACTATGTACCTTTTCTTTTTTACCCAGTGGGGAAAGATGCGTGTTTAACCTGTCACTTCATGTTGAAATAATCACACGTGATGCTTCCTGTGAGTACCACCCAACACAGTATTGGCGAAAGATTTGCTTCCCTTCAACAAAGGGAAGTCCGTGGCTCAAAATTCCAGCCCTCCCTTTGCCAAAGCAAGCAATTGGTGAACCCCATCTTGGCTAAATGCATATAAAAGTGTATATTATTGTTTATTGCTTACTAAGTGGAAAGATTGTCTTGTCATCCTGCAGTTTTGCCTCTTCTGTTTTCCCCTGTGGAAGGAGACATTTAAGTTGAAACTTTTGGATCGGAGGTACAGAGGAAATAAAGCAAGTCACCAGTGACACATTTTTGAGCACCTCCATGTGAAGCTTAAATTATTTCTGATTGCCCAGCACCTTACATGTACATCTAATGTGAATACTGTGTTTGAATTGACTAATAAATTTGTAGCAGGGGCAGAGGAAGACAGAACTAAAATCCCACTCATCCTGTGGTACCATTAATCAATATTTCTCAATTTTCCATTCTTCTTTCTATCGGAGACTTCCAAAGGCCAATTTCAAGCAAGATAGATACAAACCTGCTTTGTCACTAATGGCAGTGTAAAATTGTCGTCTTTGCTCCTCTTATCAAACTTATGGCTTCACCTGGAAAAATCCCCACAAATGGTTCTGAAGGATTAACAGAGGTGTGAAATCTCACCTTGCATAAGAAATACATTTTGCTCACTTTGTCACTTCTGTGTGATTTCGTGATTGTGAGTATTGACTTTTCCTGTCAGGTATTTAGGCAGTGTATGCTGACAGATGTCTGTATCAATCATGGGAGCAGTCTTGAGGATATGACCCATGCACTAAGAGGAGATATAGTCTTGTATTGAATTATAGCCAAGAAGCACTCAACACAATTGTGGCCAGGTCAACTTTGCACTTCACTGATCCTCAGCAGGTCGTTCAGGCCAATTTAAGTCTACCCAGACAGCCAGCAGTCCCTGGAAACCATTACAGCATACAAGAATTAGTTTATTCTTTTAACTCACGAAGCAAGGACAGTATTTCCTTTATTTAGTGTAGCCAGAGTGGAGTTCTATTAAAATTCATAAACACTGATAGATACTTTTCTTTAGCTTGAAAAGGTGATAAAAATGGTAAGTGCAAGCAAGGTTGCGTACTTGTCCTTTTCTTTCAAACCTTGTCATGATGATCTTGGTTACCTTGCAATGCTGGGCTATTAAATCATCCAACAGGGAGTGATGCAACAGCAGACATGTGCAGAACCTGCTTGAGTGGCACACAAAATTGCTGCGCTAGTTTGTGGGGATGAGTCAGAGAAGGAAGTCACTGGAAGAGTATTGCACAAAGCATAAAGAATCTGAGGTAAAAAATGTGAAAGAAGAGTGTTAGGGGTGAGGATGCTAGATCTTTATATACAGATAAAGTAGTGCTGAAATGCTGATGAAGTGAACATCATTTCAGAGCACATGAAACCTACAATTTACATCAACTAAATGTGAAGAGGGAAAAGAACAAACACAAACCATTATGGAAACAAGTTCAGCCATATTTGTAAGGAAGCAAATCTTATGATGGCGCGTGCACATATTTTAGTGCATGCTCTGCAGTATGAGAACATTTACTTCTACTCGCAAGTCTGTAATTTGCATATTCGTTCAAAATAATAATCAAAAAAGAGCTAGCTTATAAAGTATTTGGCCACCTAGTTTTCTCTATTGATGACAGTTTGGAATTGGAAGGGCTTCCTGCAATTTTAAAGGTGTAAATGTAGAGAGTATCTACTGAATCTCTCAGTCTGGGGCTTTTTGGTAAATAGTGTTCTGAAAGGATTCAAGTTGTCCTGAGGAAACTGTTTCAGTCAACTGATTCAGTGGTGTGCATGCAGACGTCTGCTGGAGATCCAGTTTAAGCGCGCTCTTCCCTGTTGCATATTCCTGTCGTTTCGTGTCTCATTCACATATCAGTTGATTTGCACTAACCTCTAGAGTCTCTGCTGACCTGAGCAAAAGTATTATTTGTTTCTCTGCTAACATTTTCTGCAGGGCAAAATCACCTCCTCTTTGATTTTTGTGTTGAAAGGGGTGTTGCGGCAAAAGACTTGTGTTCACCTGGCAGTGGTTTCAGCATGGGAGTTTGCCTGACCGGACCCAGAGCAACACGGACATGGTGGTGAGGAGAGCACTGGCAAGGTTTACTTCAGAAGAGCCAGAAGACCTCTCCATCGAAATTAAGGGGCTTTGTCACCTTTACAAATGTTTAAAAAAATACATGAAAGCTTTGATTTTTTCTTCTTTTCCTGAAACAGTGCAAAACAGTCATGAAGGTCTGTGGTCAGTCTTTCCCCTCACACAAGAAGTGAGCAACATTATCGTTAACAAAACATTTACAAATCCTTTTTCTGATTGAAGGAAACTGAAGACCAGTATCTTCCAAGTGACATCAAGTAGGAAGTAATCTGTTATGTCTTTACAGTGTTGGAGAGAAATAACAAAATAATCAGGATTATAAAAATGTCCTGAGAAGTTTCTTTGTAAAACAGGTCTATTTTATCAATGGACAACAGTGTATCAGTGTCTTCAGGACAGGATATTTAAGAGTCCTACAAAATGTCGATGCAGTTTTTTAATGTGACTGTGAGAAAACTGAGGCTGGCTTTAATTTCTGCCCGAGAAAGGACATGTCAAAGCGAAGAGATAGCTGCATATCTGGAAAAATGAGCAGCAGCCATTTTCAGAACCTACTACCAGGGTTTATGAGAACTGTCTGGTTCTGAAATATATGTGAATATTGAGTGTATACTCAGCTTACTTCCAAAAGTTGAGGACAGAAGACAAATGCATTTTTTTACAAGCACCTCGAACAGCTGCTTGTGCTTCTACAAAGATATTACCGGCAACCTGAGCAATTGTAAGAATAGTGATTCTAAGAGTCACAAAAAGGGTCTTTAACTGATTGTTCTCACATCTCACAAGATTAGGCAAATAGCAAACAATTAACAAAATGTTTGCAGGAAACTGAAATAAAAATAATAAAAGCTTCCTTGCTTTAGCTTGGTTTTCCAGACAAGTAGGAGAATACAATGAAGAATTTTTTTTGCTGGCTCAAAAATCAGAACTGGAAACAAGAAGCTAGCTAATATTCATGGAACAAATATGAGTGTTTCTTTCAAAGCTTAAAAAATAATTTCAGTGTGATACACCTGAAAATAAACTGGGTTTGGGAACTAGAGTGTTTGTGGTATATAAAATAAGATATCTCTCTTGGATTTTCTTTTTTGGTGGTCACATTGCTAAAAAGCTTTTAAATTTATGTTGTTTTGGCAAAAAATATGAAATTGATGAAAAATTATGGCTGACAATGCAAGTTGGAATGAATAACTACAGATATATGTTGATTTTAGCCGTTGATTTTGAATAGCAATAAATCTTGAATTCTACCAGCCCAACTTATGGGAGGCTTTCAGCACAGTCAACCACAAAATGCAGTTGAACCACTCACATAGCATAATTAGAGCAGATGCTGGTATAACATGCAACTGCTGTTCACGCGTTATTGTGTGAAATCCTGCCTTTCCTGTTTATTTGGGGTTTTTTTCTTCCTTCCTTAATACTTAGCAAGACAGTTTTTAGAAATGCTTCACTAAAAGCTCAAAAGGACCATGCAATTTTGTTCCAGGAGCAGCCCAGGACAGTTTTGTGAGCTCATGTATGTGTGTGATCTATTCTGTGCAGTGTACTTTAAAAATGAAAGCAAAATTTTTGCTAGTGATGAGGGACATATAACTGGGCAGCATCAGGAACACTGAGAAGCATCATGATTGAATACAGATTGCACTGAGAAATACAGGTTTTATTCCCAGCTTCTAACCTGCGAATGGGCCTGCCATATTGCTGCTTTTCTACTATTCTCTTTCCCAAACTTCTCTATTTTGACAGGTTGGACTGTAAACTAAGCTGTGCAGGGGGATGGAAACTCCTTTTCCAGTATCTTGTCAAGCAGAATGGGACCCCAGTCTTGGTTGAGATATCAAGTCAGTACTGTGATATAAATAAAAAATAAACAAAATGAATGTAAGTTGGGGGGGGTGGGTGTCATAAATTCATCTCACTGAATACAGTGGGGTGTTTTTTGCTTTTTTTTCTTCTGGATTTGTTGCAAATAGTTTGAAATTAAGCTCTCCAGCTGACAGAAGATCATTCAGCGTTAGCTATTTAAAAACTTTCACTGAAATGGAAAGAAATAAGTTTGTTATTTATGAAGTTCATCTCACAAGTTCCCAATTTGGTGAAAACAGTTTTATTTTGCTTCACATTTAAAACCTGCAAATAGCTGAGTTAATTTAACTAAAATGAGCATTCTCAAGATGACCCGTAAAGGGAAAAAAAAAATCCAACCCAACTGTACTTTAATCTAGAAACCATCAAAGCCTTCTTGACACATGTATTATTGTAGGGCTCAGAAAAAATAAACAGTTTATGTAGAAGATTAAGAGACAGTTTGGATTTTGCTTTTGACATATCTTGTCTCCAAATCTTAGCTGAGGATTTATTAGAACACTATCATGTCAAAGCTACCTCATTTATATGATAACACATCTGTAATGTTTTACAAGTGCAGCAGTCCTCGTTCAGAATGTTGCTTTTTAAGTCCTAAATTACAGTACCTGGAGAGGTATGCATAATTATAGTGCATGTTAGCAAATGATAGGATGCATTTTCCCCTAGGCTCTCTGCATTAATCATCAGCAGAGTGGGTGCAATAAAATCATAATTGCTTCTTCAAAAGTTATAATCTAACTTATACAACTTTAAGTTAGTTGTATGGCAATATGATATCGACTGTCATGTAGCAAGCCCGTTTCCTTCATTTCCTTAAAATTAAGGCAGTGTTGCTCGGTGGTGAACTGTAATTAGCATCATTTTCATTTACAGATTTAGGTTTTAGATCCTGAGTGAGTGCATGATGGTGTAAGCTCCAAGCTTGATGAAACGATGCTGATTTACATGTGCTGAGGGCCTCTGGGCTGAACTCTGCTTATTTGTTAGGCTGCTTGCAGTCACTTTGGTGGATGATTAACCTCTTCTGTCTCCTTAACTAGCAATTGTATCTGAAAAAAAGACCGTGTTAAGGAAGGGGGGTATTTTACATAAGAATCCTGTTTAGTATTCTTTTGCTTAAATATTTGTTTCAAGAGGGGAAGATTAGCAGGCAGATTTTGCTGCAGAGGGATGACCCAGTCCCGCTGCAGCGGCTGTGCAAGGTGCAGTTTGCCACTTCCAGCAGCAGCGAGGACTGCAGGACGTCTGGCACCCTTCCCTTGCTCCCCATCTGCCTGCTCAGGTAGCTTCCCTGGTGTCAGCACTGATGATGGTTTGACCTCATGGAGATTCAATTTGGAGATTTAAACTGGCAGGAAACTGAATCCCACCCCCTCTCCTTGGTTGAATAGTTTCATGCTAGTTTTGCTTCCTGAATTCACTCATTTTCTTGTCAGATGAATGCCAATGACACTGTGCGAGGCTGTATAATAGGTAAGTGTAGGATGGAATCATTTAAAGATACTTACATTAACTGTCATAAACCCAAGCCTACAATCAAAGATCAAAGCAAACCTTTAATTATTTAGGAAACACTACTGATGTAATCAATACGCCTTACAAAAACAAATGTTTAACTCTAATTCATTGCCTCTTAAGCTGATACATATGCACGCACACATGCATGCATGTCATGCATATATACACAGTCACACACGTGTGTGTGTATATATATCCATGCATATATATATATATATATACACACATAAAATCAAGTTTTTGTTCTTTGAAGTTTGGCCAACTTTTTAGTGTGGTTGCAACAGCCATGTATAAAGGCATGTCCACAGGGCCTATTGCAGGGTATGTGTTCCCAAAGGACTCAGAATGGATGTGATAACAAAGCAAGTTTTTTCAGTTTTACACAATCTCATTCCTTAAGATCAGGTCTGTAAATTAAGATCTAAACCTACATATTGAAGGCTGGATCCTGCAAGCGAGGCATTCTGGCTCCAATCCAGTAAAGCACTTAAATATGTATTTTAACATTAGGTGCATGTCTTGTTATGGTATGACTTCAAAGGGACTTCTTTTGCTTAAAATTAAGCACATGCTTAAACACTAGGTTATATATTTGAATGAGCTGTACACAAATGGCTGAGCCGCTGCCAGAGAGCTCAGCACCTTGTTTCTTCACTGAGCAAATATAATCATAAAGAAAAGAAAAAAACAAAACAGAAGCCTCCACCTTTTCTAAATAGTGTTTCCATTGTTATTTTGTGCCTAATTTGCACAGAAACATAGAAGCTTGCACTTCTTTCCAGACAACTAAACCCATGGATGAATGTGCTCAACATGATAGGAGCTGTAACATCGAGGTCAGTGGAGAGGCTGCCTTCTCATTGCTGCTGTCAGTGCTAGCAGTCTCCTGCTGAATCCCTCATTTACAGCCTGTTCCTCTGCCGCGGACAGAGAAAATCGAGGCTGTGGCAATTCTTCCCAATATCCAGAGAGGCAGTTGGTATGTAAAGGTATATCCCCAAGTTGCAAGGCACATGCAAGTTACGCTAAACCACTGCTTACATCCAGTTTTGTCCTTCTGTGATTCTGGTTTTATTAGCATGGCAATTACATACTTTAATACTTGTTTTGCATGAGATTAAGCTGCACACTTGTTAAATGCGTACTGTTGCTAAACAATGTCATACCTTAGGTTAAAAGGGTTTAGAAGCATCCAAAAATAAAGTGTTTCACACCAATTGAAATATTTGCTAAAATGCAGAAAATTGGAGAAGTTACTCTCCATAGTTCACCGTCTTGTTTGGTTTTTGAAGGAAACTGTCCTTAAAGATACAAGGCTTTCCACCTTTTATGCCAGAAATACAAAATACAATAAATAGAAAGCACAGTAAAATGCTGCTAATCAAGGCATCTTTGTAAGGCTTTTAAGTCTCTTGGAGATCTGAATTTTGTTTCACTCTTTGACTTGCTGTTGTTAATAACTAGTGCTGTTAAGCAACTAAATTTCTGAAAGTTAAATTTTGTTAGCTAAAAACTACCATGCAGTTGTGCATTTAAGTACCATGTGCATCTCGGGGGAAACTAGTCTTAAAAAAAAAGTTGACTTTATTTCTGTAGGCTGTAAGATTAGTGTTAAATTATTTTAAAATGAACCCCAAGTCACAGCAAGCTGCTGTGTATCAGGGCTCACTGCCTCCTCAAAAATCATGCTTATCTTTAAATTTTCCTTTCATAAACAGTTGGCAAATACGACATCAATTTAAGCTGTAATGACCACATTTAATTTTCATTTTAAATTTATTCTGTTACTATATATTGGTATCCTAGCTGATGCCAAGTCAGCCAGCCACAGGTCTGTTTTTCATTTATGCATTGAACTTCTTTAGGTTAGACATGCTCAAGAGTCCTGGTTTAATGCATAACCCTAATTATAACTTAGAATTAAGCTACTGCTGACTGCAGCATTTTAGGCAGGGGAATCAAAGAATGTATCTAATGAAAAAAGCACAACTCCGCCCCTCACTAGTGCCTTATCTTTATACATTTTTTTATGTTACTTTTTTTTTTAGATTGAGTGCATAATACAGCTATAAAACAGCAGTTTAGATAATATAGTCAGCCTGTCAGTTTATATATGTCTACTCTGAGCTTAAGGGTTTTCTCTTTACTTTGAATTGGGCCTCACTTCTTATTAAAATGCTGCAGGCTTTTAAGAGATTGTAGTATCACAGACCAGTGATAGCTCAACATACTAATATATCATTATGTTGGACCTATATCTGTGCACTATAAAATTGCATTACTGTTTAAGCTGGTTGAAATATTTTTGCAAAATGTTTGGTTTTGGATGAGAAATGCCTTTTCAGCCATGTAGAACTTTGATGAGGAAATTCCTAGAATGTTCGATAAAAATGGCTTTGGTTTGTTAATGGCCAAACTTTCAAAATCCAATTCAGAACACTGTTCAATGAAGAAAAAAAATTGGATTTTCCCCACATTTTTACAGAAAGTGAAATATTTTAAAGGACAAGCTCTTGTGGTCTTTTCAAACTTATCTGAATTTCATATGTTGGATTGAATTGTTGGTAACTCAATGGATGGGAAAGGTAGGGTGGTATCATCTGGGCCTTTACTCCCAGAACAAATCTGTTCTTACTAATAGAAGCAGGTTTTTAGAGGGGGAGATGATTAATTCAGAACTGATGAGCCATGCTGCATAGGTCAGAAGGAAGTATGGCCTGGGGAGATGCCACAGTCATGAAAAGTAAGATCATGAAGAAGACTGATGAGCTGGGAGGAGCATCATGCTCCAGTGGGACTCCAGGACAGTCTTACTGATGCTTGAGTGAATAGCTGAGATCAGAGCAGCACCACACAGGGACATCCTGTATTAATTTACACAAAGCCAAAACTTTCAGTGTGAGATGGAGTGCAAGTGAAAGTCATTGCAAGGTAGCTTTGTACACCAGCCTCTCTGCTCTCCCTTTTCTTATGGTGTCTGTGCTGCTATGGGGCAAGGGAGTCACTCGCGTGCTCTCCAGGAGCACTTGCAGACACTGCATCTAATTCTGCTCATTTTCACTGGCTTCACACAAGGGTAACACCTCAATTTCCTTTGAATTAGTCCAGATATATGCTGGGATATGTGGTTGGAGATGATGATCCTTTGCCACTGAAATATGAGACTACGTGTTTTTGTTCCTATAATGGTTCTTATGCTTGACTGCTGTCCGTAGGAGGCTAATCAGTAAGTTATACGCTGTGTGATAAAATACTAATGTTTTTCTTCTTTGGGAACAGAAAAATGAAAAAATTCTGGGTTTGTACTAACATTCCACTTGTTCTGTGTGGGCATTCAGCTGTACTGCCAGGAGCTGGTAGCGTTTACAGTCCTGGTGTAAATGAAAGCAGACAGAAGCAATGGAGAAACAGGCTGTGCAAGCCTGGGGGCTTGTCCATGCACAATAGTAGCATCAGTTCAGCTGCAAAATCCATTTAGCTAAACCAGCGTATGTCTCTGATTGGACACACTTAAATTGGTTTATAACCAGCTTACATCAAATTAGTTTAAATCAGGAAGTTACCATAATAGCTGCATCAACCAGCTATTGTCTAATTTTTGTATAAGAAGGTTGCAAACCAGTTGCCTTTCCTCTGTGCAGGCTTTTGCACTGCTTTAGATCAATTTAAAAACTGTTAAACCAGTGCAACTTTTGTATGTAGGCCAGCACTAAAGCCCAAAGTTTGTGTGAGCTGGGACGGGGAATGTGCGGGGGCTCTGTGATGGTTGTGTGCTGCAGCACATTTGCTTGAAAGAAGCAAGTGGAAAAGAAGACGACGGACACTTTAAAGCAAGAATGGGACACAAGGCACTAATTTTCCAAAACAGTTTATTGCTCTGTATGATGGAAAAAATATGAGGTAAAGAAGTTCTGAACTCCTAGCTGTGACCCAGGTGTTTCAATGAACCACGTTCACAAGCACAGAGAGGTCAAAGACAAGCTGTTCAAGAGCTGCCCCGAGCCAGTGTGGTTTGTGTTTCACTCAGCGAGCTGGAGCAGCCTTGAGCCTTCTCTAGGTTTAACCAAAGGATAACGACACCCAGCAGGCAGTGAGGCTGGTGAGACATGTTCCATCTCTTGAGCCACTCAGGATGGAGCTGGAACAGGAAATGTTGCTTTTAATATATGTTAATGGCAGTTCAGAGGCGTTTTGGAAAGCCAAGACCCTCTGGACAACAAAGACAGGCAGCTTGAAAGCGTGACACTGTGGAAACGAAGGAAACAGGAGAATGACACCGCAAGAGGGGTTATCTCAACATTTCTGCAACTAAAAATGGTCTAAATTGTTTTCCAAAATGAGCTTTTGCAGAGCAGAGAGAAAGCCTCTGATTTCAAGGGTTCCTAAAATACTTTTGGAAAGAAACTCTCTGAAATGTTCTGTGGGTGTTGATCGCTGGAGTGCTCAGTAGTACTCGAGCTCCGAGTTCACACCATTAAAGCTTTGTCGACAGTACTGAAAGCAGTCCTCTAACACACTGAAGCAAGCTCAAGAGGCTGTATTTATGTTCTCAGGCTGACTTTAGGGCTGTTGCTGGCAAGCTGTCAATAAAAAAACTTATTAGGCAGGGAGACAGCTTGGAATGGAGAGTTGTTTAAGCAGCTCACTTATGAATGGGACACAAAGGTGAACGGAATGAACTTTCTGCTTGTTTAGCAAACAGAAATACAATGGAGCATTTTTATCAAGGTAACTCTGTTCTGGATGCCCAGCAGTAAATGTGCCAGATAGCTTTTTCCTGACAAATACTACTTCTCCAGTTCTGCAAGTATATCTGGTAGAAACTATTTATCCTTTAAGAAATAGAAGGGAAAATTGGTTTTCTGTTCTTCCCTCTTAATTTCTTTTGAATGTGTGGAAGAGCAAGGCAGTACTGTTTTCTCAGCAATAGAAAATGTAACGATGCATTTCCCCTGAGTGAGGCTTCTGGATATTTTCATACTTCATAAAGTGGGTTGAGGTGCCGTGGTGAGGAGTATCATACCCGCAGATAATCCTACTGGACTTGAGAGCAATGCCTTTTGGAATAATACTTCTGTTAAAGGGTAACTTGCAGAGGAATAGAAATAGCTGTGAGAAACAGTGTAAATCTGATGCCCAAAGGAAGAGCAGTGCTTCGAGAAAGGAACAGTCTACTTTTGTAAGAAATATATTTCTTACAGTATGCAAACCGTCCTTAAAGACTGAAGTGCTCCAAATTAAAACCATGTGAAAGGGAAAATGAGTAGAAAACAAATGGACCCCAAAGGGGTCTGACTGAAAACTAAATCACAATTTGAGGGAATCTTACCTTCACTCCAGGTGTTATGTGTTGGGGAAAGAGGAACTTGTGATAAAACCAAGATGAGGACCTGGCTCACCATTTTTAATACTGTGGCTCAAACCCAAGGTATAGCTACAGCACCTGATGTATGGGTGGTACCCCATTTATAAGAGATGGATGGCTTTCCAAAAGCCGACTTCATGTAAATTTTAGTCAGCCCACAGCTTTGAGAAGGAAAGCAGATCTGATTATAGACATACAGTTTCTGGATCACGGTTGTGGTGATTTGTTTTGTTTCAGATTTCGCTAACACCAGTGGGGAGTCAACCCTCCTCGGTTCATACTAGGAATGGTCTTGGCCCTTTTTGTTTGCAGCAGGAGGGCTGGTTGCCAACGTGCTGTTCTAAAGTCACATTTTCACTTGCATTCTGGGCAATACCTCCCACATTTTGGACTCTGCAGTACTCAGTGTAAATGGTTCCTTAGAGCTACTTTGGCAGCCAAAAAGAGCAATATTGTATTTAATTTCTGGCACTGCCACTTGCTGAATTGTCGACACAGCTGTAGCAGACCTCCAGGTCTGGATATATCTGGCTAAAGCAGAAGATCGCTATGTTTCCTGATTGGACTCCATGCAATCCATGCCACTCAGGATCTGATATGGGGCAGCCAAGCAGAAAGGTAACTCCTTTCTGCAAAAGGCATTTCGGCAATGAATTCAACGTTGCTTTGGAGGAAGGGGGGGACAGAGTTGAATTCCTGGAGAAATTAGCTTTTGTAAGGCATGATGCCTTCTTCCAGTAGGGTCTACCAGAAAGGTCTGCTGTGTACAAGCCAAAGCTTTATTTTTTTACAACACCATCTGCAACTTTTGAGGAACAAAACCATCCCAGCCCCCAGCAACACATTTCTGCTTCCCCCTTGGGGCAGGCACTAGCGTTCATGTGGCTGGGTACTGTGATATATCAGGGGACTGATGTGGTTGAGATCTAATTGTGGATTTTTTAATTTTTTTTTTTTTTTACTGTGCACAAAGGTAGTGGTGTGAACATGTTGCAGGCCTGGGAACCACTTGTTTCAGCAGCAGTAACCCTTATTCACCTTGACTTGGATCATATCCCTACCACAACATAATAACCTAGCACACTCAAAGAAAGAAAGAAAGAAAGAAAGTAATATGAAGAAGTACATGGCATGTTTGCTGTCAAGCTTCAACTTTTGCTTTCCTAGTGGTGCCACCATGGTAGCAGATCTGATTTGTGTCCAAAATGAGCATTTAAGACTTCATCATCTAGCCAAAAAGGGCCACAGCTTTCAGGAGCATTTTCTGCCCCTAGAAGCCATCCAGGATAATTTGTGCTGGTCCTCAGTAAATTCAACCAGACATGAGAAATCCCATGAACACGGGAGTCTCCAGGAAGAATGTCTGTCTCCCTTGGCTTAGCTTGGCATGGATGGTGGCAGGCACTGTAATATACTGATGCTGACACTGACAAAAGTTCCTTAGAAGCCTGCTTTAAACTACAGTGCAGCACATGCAAGAAGATTCTTGCTGGTTTAAAAAGTACTGCATTTTTGGCAGTGGAAAAAAATGGGTCCAAGTGAGTTAAGCTCCATCATCTTGCTGTGATAAAGAAAAAAGATGGAGCTCCATTCCATGCTGGGCTCCATTTCATATAACATCCAAAAGCCTCTAGTTTCTGTGAGAAAACTCGCGCGCGAGCTAGAGTACCCTTCAAGATCAAGCCAAGCTGTCACAGAAAGGTGTTGGGGGGGTTGCAAATGCGTAGTCGCCACAGCACGGTGATTTGGGGCAGCAAAGCTGTTGGAGCTGAAGTGTGCTGGAAATGTAGCAGTGATCTAACATGGGGCCACCTATCTGACATCTCAGAGGAGCAAGCAGGCTGAAAGAGTCCAGCAAGCCAGCTTGCTCTTACCAGAGGTTATATTTACTTTTGGCTCAAACTATGGTGTATTAAAGTTTCTCTTTACTGTATCAAGAAGTGACACCGGCACTGACTAAATTGCACTGCAGAACACCCTCAGCCTCATGAATCATCTGCTGTAATGCTTCAGGAATGGACAAGTAAGAGAGGTACTACAAGAAACGGGCATTTTTTGTGTTGTTCCCATACTTCCCAGCATACTCTGCCATGTGAATCTGCCCTCCTGAAATCCATAAAACCCGCAAGCAGGCTCTCAAACATTTAATTTGAAAGATCTCTGTTTAAATCGTTTTTGACTTGTGCCAGGGCAAGCCTGTCCTCCAGTTAATTATGTTCTAAGCACACAAAGAGAGCTAGTGAAAACAGTCACTTCATAACCATTTTCTTTTTGTAAACTCAGAGTACTTAGATCTGCATCATTTAATCATAATAGAGCCATATGCATGCAGCTTAACTTTGCTGGAAACCAAAATTAGCTAGAAGACATTTTGGCCTATTTCTGAAATGCTTGTGTATGGGGAAAAGTGCTTTGAGTGCTCCAAATGGGTACGAGCTCCCAGACCTTGTAGGAGTGGAGAAGAGTTCATGTCAGCAATGCTCCCCACCTCTGCACTGGCCACACTGCAACAAATACATCCTCGATGCAATTTTACAGTAAAGTTTACTGCCTGGTGGGGTTGTTAACTAGCACAAAGAAGCTAAATGAGGAACTAACTAAGCTGCTGGATGTAGGGCAAAGATTAATCTCGTTTTGGGGCAGGTTTTAGGGTGTGAATACCTCATCCACAGAAAGTTATTTTAGTTGTTTCAACATGACTCTAACATAGAGCAGAGGAAAATTTCTTTATTAGATATTTACATATTTTGCAGATATTTGAAAAAATTGTAATAGCCTTAATGAAATTCAAACCTATATGCCTAACTAGGCAGTGCTTTAATTTGCTTGTCAGTTTAGATACATCTCTGGGTACCTTGAAAGCTCTGGATAAGGCACATGCTCAAGTCATTGTCTTAAAAATGATTAGTGACCAGCCACAGAAATTATTACATCCAGAGGAGATCACTGTAGCATACCCACTAGAAGCTCTAGGGCTTGGTGCTGAGCTTGCAGTTGTGTTTTGCCAGCAGGACTTTGCAGCAGTCACAGTGGCTTTATTCCAGTGGGAGTAGTGTCTGAGTCAATTCAGCATCCTCTGGTGCTCTTTGATACCCAGCTGTGCTCCTCTGCCAAAATCCCAACTGATGTAGAGAGAGGATGGTGAAACCATAGGGCATTCCAAAAAGTTCCTAAAAAGCTTTGGATAAGCTTAAGGAAACAGTGTAATAATCTCTTGATAGATATCTTGCTACCACCCCACTTTCCTGTATTAAAGCTGTCAAAACTTGCTGAGAAAACGTTTAAGAGAATTTACTAATATGGCTTTAGTTTCAAAATACTAGTTACTAACAGGGCAGATACTCTGAGTGTTACATGGATGAAACTATTAATTAAAGGTCGCTTACAGAACTCTCTGTGGCTACAGAATTGCAACACAAATTTGCAGAGGAAATAAACATTAAAGGCTGCAGCCCATCTTGCAGCCAGCTGTTGGCCACCAGCTGAATACTCCCTCGCAGGGATAATGTGGAACATACCTTGGTAACATTAAAAGGCATATTTTCGGGATCCCCTCATTTGGGTGGGATTCTACTAATTTTTACAGTAATTCTTTGCCCAGCTCTCGGTTCAAGACACTTTTAATAAATTTTCCACTGGTCATTTTGGCTTTTTGTTATCCAAACAGCCTCCAGTCTGCTAGGCTGAGCTGATCCTGCCGGAAGCAGGGATTACTGTATGGTGCCAGTTGCACACAGCTCTGGAACAGGACATCAGTGACAACCGAAGCTCCTTTAAATGAAGAAGGGAAAAGAAGTAAGTGGAGGACAGGAGGGTGGTGAGGAAGAGGAAGACGGTGAGACAGGAAAGGAGAGTAAAGCCGGGGAAGTGAAGCTGAAGCTCATTCTAGGAGCACCCCCAGAAGGTAGTGCTGGTAACTGATGCTGCCTGGTCTAGGTCTAACTTGCCGTCATGCTGACACATATCAGGAAATTAAACCCCCTCTCTCTTGCCACTGCTCCTGAATATTGATTCCTAATTCCACAACCTGGCCATTATTTGAAACTAAAGCTTGCCACAAAGGAGAGTGTTAAAACACAGGTCAAGGACAAGCTTGCCCTCCATGCCTGCAGCAACTTACCAAGTGCTTTGTGAANGGGGGAATAAAGCATATTCAGCATGAATAAAACATGACAGTGATGTGCTAGCAAACTGTGATCTGTTTTGACTGTGATAACAGTGTAAACCTCAATGGGTGAGGACAAGATCACAGTGCACCGAAACCATGAAGTCAGCTTAACGTGACCACGGTCCACTCAGACTTCTCTGTCACTCCTGCCCATTGCCTGCGATGTGCTGTGACTGTGATGTGCATCCAGTGAGAGCAAAGTGACACGTGACCATGGCGTGACAGCAATGCCAGAAAAGATTTGGTGCTTGCTGTTTGTGGCCAGTTAGCCATATGAATGCAAAATGTATGGGGCAGTTTGTAAAGAGCTGGTAGTAATCATTTGTTTGAATGATTTTGACTGAAAAGCATTTGGGTTTGACTATATGATACAGCATCCTCCTGTAGCAAGCCTCGATAAACATTCTGTTACCACAGCTGTTGGCTGGAAGATTCACCTTATTTAAAGTGCTTTCTGATATTTGATGCTGTCCTTTTTTGTCTTCACTTAATACCATAAAACAGTGACAGATTATTAACTGAGATACGTGTGAAGATCAATATAATATAAAGATCAACATGTCCTTGAGTTTAGTGCACATAATTTTGTAGGGAAGTGTTTTTTCCCCTCTCCATTTGGCTTGATTATTCAAGAGGTCTTTAACCACTACAACAGAATCCTTTTCAGAAGAAGAGCATTTTTCTTTCACCCTAGTTGCTATGAGAACATGAATCATCTCTTTAGCACAATAGCAACAACTGTAGTGCTTAAGTGCATCCACTGATTTTTTACTGTTTGTTCTGTGCTCTCAACAAGATAAGCTGTTGTTATTTCTTTCTTCTTGAACAAGCATAACATGATTGCTGAAGTAGTGGGAATAATTGGACCAAATAGTGAGGCAGTTAATGTAAACAGAAAGAATTTATCTCTTTCAAGTACAGTAAATTGTCCTCCAAAAATATGGAAATCTCGTCTATTTCTTGTTGTACCCTAGAGCAAATTTTGTTGAGTTTGTTGTCACATCATTATTTTCGGACTCTGTGAAATAGCTAATGAGGAACAGGCTGCTTTCATTGGAATAGTTTGTGTGTTTAAGGCTGTGACGAGATGCATATAGACCGGGGCTAAATCACTGGCACAGGAAAGGTTAATATTCTCCTTGAACTAAACATCTACCACAGGTGTCAGTTGTCACCAAAATTGTTGCCAGGGAGCCCGGTTGTGGGAGGATGGCACTGGCTTCAGCTGCAGTGAATTAGCTTCTATGAGAGAGGGTATAAACCATGTAATCGGTTGTGTGAGGCTTTTTTTGGTAGCTGCGAGGAGAGTGAATTCTGTAGTGGAAGAAGATAATATCAAGGTCTATTTTGCTTGATCGTTAAGACTCTGAGCTGTTGCTTTAGAGGACCTGCTTTTGGGAACTGTAAGCATGTTTTTAAATTTCTTAAATAACCAGTAAAATTATTTATTCTCTCTGAGAGGGGAAGGATTTTGGGGTGTACTTTGTATATTCATTTTCAGGCTACTCTTGATTGCTCTGCACCCACTGTTAAAGGCAGTATTTTCACAGCATTAAGTATGCTTGAGTAAAATGGCTTCTCTGGAGAAGGAGCCTTGAAAAACAAAGGCTGGTGGACTTATTTTGACAGTCTCTTGGTGTTTGCTAGCTGTTGCCTACCTTCTTAAAGCTGTCCTTCCAACCTCCTAATCTTTAACACCAAAGTTGTTTGTGGAAATCAATGTTGTTTGTAGATGAGAAAGATGGGTATCTGTGTCAAGTGGAAATGAAATGTGTTCTAGGTGGGATGAGACAAGAGATTGTGAGAAGTTTGTGGAAGCACTTAAATGATTTGAGGCTAGTGGCTCTTGCTAGGACTTAACGTGTCTGACTGAAGAAAGAAGTTTCTATTCCATCCTCATTTGGCACTTGTGGTTCATATAATCTATGGCGCCTTTTAAAGATGGGAATAAATGCTATGCAAATATGTCTAGACAGGTGAGACATGGCTAATGATCAGTTGAGACAACTTTTGCAACAGCCCTCTTATGGATCTATAAATAATTAAAATCTAAGTACATACTATGCACTTCAGTAGCACAGGTGAATTAGAATGGAAAAAAGAGAGCTTATAGTCAACCAGTGTTTTCAATAGTATCAAACTATTATGCCAATAAAACATGTAAAATCTCTTCAAGATCAAACAGGTGTTTGGTGTGCTGATTCTGATTTGGAAAAAATAAACCTGAATGATTGTTATCTGGTACTTGTAGCTTTGAATAGATAAAAGCAATGGGCCAGGCCTTGGCTAAAATAAATTAATGCAACTCCATTGACTTCAGGGAAACAATGTGGATTTATACTGAATGAGGGATCTGTTCTTACTGCTTGATAAAAATCTAGAGGTTAGGCTTCTTCATCAATTTTTATCTAAGAACTAAAGAAGGAAAAGATAATAGGGCTACAAGTAGGGATATGATTCAGTATTATTCTGATCTTAAACTTCTAACCTCGGGCAAAGAGGTTGGAATACTTGGCATGGATCTTCCTTAAGTTTGATGAACTGCTTTACCATTGTATTTAGTTGTTTGCAGCTAGTATTATATTGAATTAAACTAAGATTATATGCAATTAAGCAAAAGAAGAGTATTGCATTGGCTGTTGCTTATAATGCCTCGTTAATATGTATTATGTTGTTAATGTAGGGTAATCCACGAATATCATTTAAACATGAAAATA